>CAJNDV010029480.1:21351-31725 GCA_905221635.1 Symbiodinium sp. CCMP2456 | reverse complement strand
CTACTACTACTACTACTACTTGGACTACTACTACTACTACTACTACTACTACTACTGCTACTACCACTACTACTACTACTACTACTACTACCACCATGTATTCTGTAAGTTGCGATAAACATATTAAGGCAGCTATATTACGTCGAGAATTCCAAACCGAGAGGGAACAAGGTGAGGTGCTTAAGCAGTTGGAGACACTGTTGGTGCCCAAATGCCCTACACCGTTAACCCGAAGTCGCATCCACAGCCCCAAAGCTAAAAGTCCCAAGCCCAAAGCCCTCAAAGCCCTAAAGCCCCTAAATGCTGAGCCCGAAACTACATCCTGAAACCCCAAACCATAACCCGCAAAGTCCCCTCACCCAGACCTCCAACATCCCTTGATTCAGGAGTATACTTTAACTTATGAGAGGATCCCTCATATGATGAATAGTTTGGGATCCTTAGTATGATTTAGGTAGGGTATATTCATTCCTTAATTAATGGGTTTTCGGATCCTTAATATGATTTGGGTAGGGTATATTCATTCCTTAATTAATGTGTCTTGGATCCGGGCACATCCAACTAGCAGGATTTTAGAGTAGGATCCCTAATATGATGTTTCTTTTGGGATCCCTGATATGATTTGGGGCATATACCTCCCCTAAACCCTAAACCCTAAACCCTAAACCCTAAACCCTAAATGGGTTCTGGAAGGTCCGGGCACATCCAACTAGCAGGATTCAGGCTCTGTGTGTCCATAGCGATGCGGAGATCCCAGAAACGGAGAGCGCTGCAGCTCTTCTCGGGGCTTAGGGTTCAGGGTCGTAGGGTAGTAGGGTTTATGGTTCAAGGTTTATGGTTCCAGGTTTAGGGTAGTGTTTAGGGTCGCAGGGTTTAGGGCTCAAGGTTTAGGGTTTAGGGGTTTTTTTGGTTCAGGGATTTCTCTGTCCTTAATCGTAAGACTCCAAGTATATGACAACTAGCCTGGGGGTCCATGTGCCCAAGTAGTATCTACTTTAGCCATTTTAGCTTTAAACTTAAAAGAATCCCCTCGATAAGTGCTTTGGGACCGAACTGTACATTATTTGGGCCTATTTGGGTACTTGAACCCCTTACAGGTATCTACTCCGAGATCAAAAGTCTTTGAAATAATGCCTACATTGGAGTCTTACCGTACTACATCCGGTTCGGGCTTAAGCCTGGAAGGCTTCTTACTTGTTTGGACTTTCTAGGGTTTGGGTTTAGGGTTGTTGCTTGCTTGGAGGATCATGGGACTTAGTAACTAGGGTTATAAATAAGGTAACTCTAATTATAACCCTAATTAGGGTACTTATAACCTTACTTACTAAGTCCCATGATCCTCAAAGTGGAGGCTCAGGAGATTGGCCGGCATATATCTTGACGACGGGAACGCCTCTATAGGTGCCCTGATCCACCAGCTTTCCCTAGGGCTCCAGATACCTAAATGGGAGTTTCCGAAAATAAGGGGTACCTTATTTGGGGGTCCTTATAATAAGGATCCTACTATTTAGGGTACTATATGAGGGTCGCCTATTTCCGGAAACTCCCTAATTAGTAGGTTACTGGGCTACACACTCTCTGGTTAGAAACCTACTATTTGGATTAGGGTTTAGGGTTTAGGGTTTAGGGTTTAGGGTTTAGAAGCCTACTATATGGGTAAGTGGAACCCGGGGGATGGTTTGCATGCGTTCCAATTTTGTATGGCGAAGAGGTGTTTTAGGTCTAGTAGGCGAGTAGGGTTTTAAGTGGGTTTAAGTGTCATGTTCTCATTCGTTGGCGAGCAATTTGTGGGTTTTAAGCAGTTTAAGGTTTTAGGGCTTAGAGATTGGGGACGAATGATTTGTGTCTGAGGTTGAGTTTTTAGGTGGGCGCAGCATCATGTCCTGGGGTTTCCGCACGATGAGGTGAACTGTTTCGTCTGCAGCATGTGGGGCTTGTTCCGAATTGGGTTGTCGCCCGGTGTACATGTGTTACTGGCAACAAGCCTCGCATGGCCGTCTTGATCTTACAGCTGGACCATTGGCAAGAAAAGGTCCCTGCTGGCGCCAGCATTAGCAGTCAACAAGAGTAGGAACATGAAAACCAACAGCCCCAGCAAGAAACAGAATCATATCACGATCAGGACAGCAGGACAACTACGATGACGACGATGACAATGACAAACTCATCAGCATTGACGACAACACAACCGTCATCAGCGCCACGACCAGCCCGCCTCAGCGACCATGTGCGGCAGCAACGATGACCAAAGGAACAGTGATGCCAACTTCAGTGGTGGCAGCAAAAGCCGCAGCAGTAATAGCGAGAACGACATCTCATCTGAAACACAAACCAACACTGTAATAACCACGACAACTGCAGCAACTACCGCATCACCTGCATTGTTGGCCACAGCAGAGACCACGACAAGAACATCCTCGCCATCATCACCGACGATATCTCTACCATCATCATACTCCTTTTTCTCGTGTTCGTGTCCATTACATCCTCACTCACTGTCGATGTCAGTTCGTGATGATCGTGTCAATAGTCTTAGGCTGTTTCTGCCCGCCTCATGACCGTCATCAACGTCATAATAGCGAAAAGAACAATAACAAGAATAGCAATAACATTAGTAATACTAATAATCATCAACATCATCATAATCATCATCATGATCGGCATCATCGGCAGCACCACCGGCACCTTCATCAACATCTGCACAAATTCTCGCATTCACCTTCATCTTCATCTGTCAAATACAAGAGGACAGAATTAAGCGTCCAGCCCTGTCTGCAGAGCGCAGGCACAGAGACAGACCACACACCCACGCACCAAGCCAACATGCGTGCGCACACACCCACTCCCAAAGAATCACACTTGCAATCGTACGCACACCCACACAGACACGGACACAGACACAGACACAGACACACATTGACTGACTGTAACGGTCTCTCGCTCTCTCCGGTCCAGCTCAATAGCCGTACAATGTATCATGAGCTTTCTTGCCAGGAATGGAGATATCGAGTTTGCGAAGAGGTCTGGTGGAGAAGGTGAGCCTATCAAACGAACTTTCGGCCCAAAGAAGCATATCTTCTCTACTGGGAGGCCGGCCAGAGCTTGTCCTTGATGGCGAGCCTTGCGCTTGAGGATGTGAAAAGGGCGCTACTGAATCGGAGCAATGTCTTCGTGGTCGCCCTTTGGATTTCTCAGGCCTGCCTGAGCGTGTCGCACAAGAGGGTCTCCATCGTCATGAAACTGGGCTCTTGTTAAGGAACTCAGTTTAAGTTGCATTAAGTTACCATGATTGCCATCTATTGCAAATAAATAGGATTTCCTTCTTACACTGAAACTACACTAACTCTCTGAGAAGAACCTTAAACCCTAAACTCCCTGACAAGACCCTAAACCCTAAACCCTAAACCCTCTCTCTCTCTCTCTCTATATATATATATACATATATATATATACCCCTAAACCCAAAACCCTAAACCCCAGGAAAGAGTCTCCTTTCGTGCTGACGATCTTGCAGCCGGTCTGGATCGCCGTCGCTTTTGGCATCGTTTGGGCAGCCATGTGCTTCCGTAGCCAGGACAAGCAGGATCTGCTTCAAGGTTCTTGGGGGGTTAGGGCTTAGGGTTTAGGGGTTTAGGGTTTAGGGTTTAGGGTTCAAGGTGTAGGGGCCGGAAGAATTACCAAGACTATTTGGGGGGCTCCTTCATATAATTATAGTGTCATGGGCCCAAAATCCGATTCTAACTATCAAGGCCACTACATTAATTTGAAGTAGGGTTTATAAGTAGGATAACTATAGCTATAACCCATATCAGGCGACATAGCCCCACTTATAACTACCCATGAACCTCCAAGTACATGTCTAAGTACCTCACCCACCCCTGCCGCGAAGACTCCAAAAAGCCTAAATAAAGCCTTGAGTGAAGCCTGAAAGCTCTAAACACGGTTCAGGGTGTAGGGTTTAGGCCCTAAGCCCTAAACCCTAAACCCTCAACCCTCAACCCTAAACCCTAAACCCTGAACCCTAAACCCTAAACCCTGACCCTAGAGCCCGAAATCAGGAGTCTGGGTCGGACACAGAGGAGGAGCTGAGCGAGAGCGACACGAGCAGCGAGGAGATTTCGAAACAGACCTTCAGAGTCTCTCGGTAGGCCACATTTGGGTAGTTGTCACAATTACGGTCCCTTTTTGGGTCCTTATCATAATACGGCACCTACTATTTAGGTCTAAGTTCAGTATAGTCTCTAGGTAGGCCACATTTGGGAGATTCCGAAAACTTAGGGTTTAGGGTTTAGGGCTTAGAGTTTAGGGTTTACTTAGAAATATTTTTTAATCTTTGGCTACTATTAACCCTAAGAAGCAGCTAAAATTCTAATTTCTGCTATGGGTCTAAGTTCAGTATAGGTAGGCCACATTTGGGTAGTTGTCAAAAGTACGGTCCCTTTTTGGGTCCTTATTATAATACCGCACCTATTATTTAGGGTACCCCAAAAGGGACCATAATTTTGACAACTTCTCATTTGGATTTTGTTGAGGCATTCCAAAAACAAGGGGTACTGTACTTTGGGGGTCCTTGTAAATAAGGATCCTACTATTTAGGGTACTATTTTAGGGTCCCCTATTTTCGGAAGCCCACATTTGGATTTTGTTGATGCTTTTCCTTACTGGATTGTAGTAGGCGATCTTAATGAACCCTAAACCCTAAACCCCAAACCCCCTAAACCCTAAACCCTAAACCCTAAACCCTAAACCCTAAGCCCTAAGCCCTAAACCCCTATAGATCCCTTTAAAGGAACCCTTATAGATCCCTTTAAAGGAACCCTAAGCCCTAAACCCTAAACCGTTTTTCCGGGCATGCCTAGGTTTGGCACTCTGCAGTGACCGGGCTTCTCTTCACGACCTACAACTTCCTGGGGTATAGCGGTGCCCGGAGGTTAAAATTAGGGTTTAGGGTTTAGGGTTTAGGGATTAGGGTTTAGGGTTTAGGGTTTAGGGTTTAGGGTTTAGGGTATAGCGGTGCTCGGAGGTTAAAACCATGGGCCCCTGCTATGCGTCCTTAACCCTGGGATCCTTATACACCTACTTTTGTACCCTATATGTACTCCTAAATATCCCTAGAAAGGCCTAAGGGTCCATATCCAAACCCTAAACCCTAAACCCTAAACCCCCATACTTCTAAGCTTCGAGGTGCTCGTGGACATCTCGTGTCCGGCCCTCTCATCCTCCTGCTACTCGGGTTCCCCTGTAGTACCCTTTTGCCCTTTTTCTTTTTCTTTTTGGGTTTAGGGTTTAGGGTTTAGGGTTTAGGGTTTAGGGTTTAGGGTTTAGGGTTTAGGGTTTAGGACCAAATAGTAGGAAAAGGGGTAGCTTTATTATTAAGGGGCTACCGGGGAACCTAGGCTACAGCAGACGGTCATCCCACTGACCATGCTGTTCTCGGTATGCTTCCTTGGCCGTCGTTACTTCGGCACTCACTTTCTGAGCTGCGCCTTCATTGTTGCTGGTATCCTGGCATCCTTTGTTGGCAAGGCAGGGGCATGGAAACTGGCCCACTTCAGGGCTTTAAAACAAACAGCGGAATGAGGATAGTTGCTTTGAGCTAACACGTATGTTTGGCGCCTACCAGCCCTAAACCCGAAGCCCTAAACCCTAAACTCTAAAACCCTAAAACCCTAAGCCGTGTTCTGAATGAGTCCCGAGTCTGCCCTGCAACCCTAAACCCTAAACCCTAAACCTCAAAGCTGCAAGGAGTGGACCGCAAAGTCCATCGGTGCTGTCTGCCTGCTCTTGGCGCAAGCGTTTCCAGGGGCTCTGTCCACCGTGTTGCTTAGTCTAAGCTTAGGGTTCAGGGTTTAGGGTTCAGGGTTTAGGGTTTAGGGCTTAGGGTTTAGGGTTTAGGGTTTAGGGTTGAGGGTTTAGGGTGATATCCACAGGGAGAACTTTAAATTCGGCCTTATCTAGACCGAGAGTCTGAGTTCGTTTCAACACAGAGAGTATCCCTCTCTCTCTCTCTATATATATATATATATGTACATACATATACCTACATATTTGATCTATTTGTTTGGGCCCGGCTATTGAAGAGAGGTTCATGGAATACAACTTGCAAAGATCCCACGTCTCTTTCTGGAAGCTCTGGACCTTGATCAACATTTGGGAAGTCGTCGCTTTGCCACCGGTTTGGGTGGCCTCCGTGCCCCTGCAGGGCCTCACCTTTGCGCAGTCACCAAAGAACCTTAGGGGCACTTGGAAACAATAATTTTTAATCTTTGGCTACTATTAACCCTAAGAAGCAGCTAAAATTATAATTTTTGCTATGGGTCTAACCCTAAACCCTAAACCCTAAACCCTAAACCCTAAGTTCAGCATAGGAATCTTCTGGACGGCTTCCAGTGTCTCTTTGTGGGTCGGGGTAGCGTGGAGGGCGCGGATGATGAAGAGTGCGCGACCCTGGCATACTTGTACCCCATCTTCGTGGTTGCACTCATCGCTGTGACTGGGCTTTGGAGTACCATACTTTAACACTTTTTGGGGGGACCTGTTCCTTAAAGGAACCATTATGAAATACAAGTCTATACTTTTTTCTCCCTGGTTACTTCAAAGCCCAGGTGAAGACTTTGCAGGCAGTGGTCATTGCCAAGTTTTCGTCCGGCTTGCTCTGGGTAGTTGCAGCTGCAGCCGTTCCCTTGGCCTCGCAGGCATCAGCCGGGATGCGCAGGGTGGGTTTCGGGCTCAGGACTTGGGGCTCAGGGTTTAGGGGTTTTGGGTTTCAGGGTTTATAGGGCCATAGGAACCAATCCCTCTGAACTTCACCCCCCCACACCACCCCCCAAATCCGAGCCATGGCGCAGGCTTTCACTGTGGTTTGGATCATGGGCCCTCCAAACGTACAGCCACCCCTCTCTGCCTGGAGTCTGGGTCATGCTAAGTTCACGCGCATCCGCATGTTGTCGTTGTTTTTGTTGTCGCAAAGGCTCCATGTACCTTTATAGTTGATACTTAGGCCTTAAAGTACCTATATAGGGACCCCTTTAAGGCTTAAGTATCTACTATAAAGGTAGTGTTTGTCTTACTGATTACACAAAGTTGAGGATTTGGCTTGGCACTGCACTCGTGGTCGCTGGCATGGTCTTATTCCGTGTGAAGGAGGCAGTGAAGTGAGGTTGGCACGAACTTGGAGCGACCAGAAGTGGAGTCCTGGATCAGCTACACACAGGCACAGCTTAGCGCACAGATCTGTTGCAGTGCTGCTGCTACAGGTTTTCAAAAAGGAAAAGCATATCCATGGGTGCCGATGGCCGTGCCTTACCCTTCTAATGCTTCTTTCGCTTCCTTTAGTATGTCAATGCGTCCAGCAGCATCCGGGTACCTAGGTTGTGTAGTGTTTTTCCTGAGTCCAGTTGATGTCAACACCAGCAACGATGTCAGGTTACAGGTACAACATGCCACAATGTGTGGAAGGAGGCGGCCAAATGTAAATGTCCTTCGTCAGACAGACACAGTATGATATAGCGGCCAGCGTCAGGGTTTAGCCCACACGGTGTCCACTAGCAATACTGGATCCTGGTAGGCTTGAGGGTCTGTAAGGCTTCGAAGAACCTCATCCCTACTTCCGAACGGATCGAATTAGCTTGATCATTGTAGGTACCGGACTTTCTCACGCACTTTGCTTTGCAGGCTTAGCTTTGCTCGTACGTCCACGTGAAGCTGGTATAGGGTTTAGGGTATGCAGTGGTGTATAGGTTCAGCGGTTTAATTTATATTGAAGCATACGCATATCCTCGCGATACTAAGGGGTTGTTTGATGCTGTACTTGCTTTCAAGGTATCATGCCCATCATGACATTCGTTGTCCAGAAACCGTGAACCCGAGGAATCACAATCATGTTCCCAAACCATGCCAGTATATGTCGGGTTTTGAAACCATGGGCCCCTAGTATGGGCCCTTAACCCTGGAATCCTTGTACATCTACTATATACCCTATATGTACCCTTAAGGGTCCCTAGAAAGGCCTAAGGGTCCATATTAGGGGCCATACTGCTAACGTTAGAATATGGTCTGAATCTACTACAGTCGACCCCCTCCCCCCACGCAGTTCTCACTAGTCTAATTCTAACGTTAACGACGCCGAAGCCTCTGCACCACATCCTCTATCATGCCCGGCGGGAACTTCGAAAAAGGAGGTCCTTTAAGAGCCCTAAACCCTAAACCCTAGACCCGAAACACATCAAACCCTAAGCCCTAAATCCTAAGCCTCCTGTGCTCCCCAAGGGCCCCTGTGTCCGGCTTTCCGCCCTGAACTCCTAATGTAGGGGCCTTAATAGTTAGAATAGGGTCTTTGGGTTTTTTTTTGTAGTATACATACAATAAGGAACCGCCAAAAATAACATAGGTAATTATTAAGGCTCCTATATTACCCTCAGACCTCAAGCAGCCCTAAGCAGGTACATGTTGATAGACTCTGGACCCCGAAGTAGGTAGGGCTCCTAGGAACGATAAACCCTAAACCAGCTTTGAAACGTGCCAAAATCCTAAACCCTAAAACCCTAAACCCTAAACCCGAAACCCGAAAATCTGAAACCCAAAACCTTAAAACCCTGAACCTAAAGCCCAAAACCTTAAACTCTAAAGCCAAAACCCTCAACCCGAAAAGCCCCAGGTTCGGGGAGCTTACTGGCGTGATGCTCGCGGACACAAAGCGCTTTGTCCGGAGTTACAGAGTTACAGGGGCGATCGGGTGATAGGGCTTACAGGGTGTATGGGTTTCTAGGGCTTATGGGGCTTACAGGGCGTATATAGGGTTCATAAAGCTGCGGATCTAGGAAAAAGACCCTTAAAGGGACTCTTTACAGGGACCCTTAAAAGGGACCCTTGCAGGGCCCTTCAGGGTTTCGGGTTCCATGAGAGGGGTTCCCTTTCAAGGCTTGCGGGTTCTACGAGAGGGGTTCCCTTTTAAGGGTTTCGGTTTAGGGTTTAGGGTTTAGGGTTTAGGGTTTAGGTTCATGAGAGAGTATCCCTTTGAAGATTCCTATAAGGGTTCTCCAAGGGTGTAACAAGTTTAGGCAGCTGGAAGTTTCAGCTACCGAGGGGGCCTTAATGTAGACCTTGAACGACAAGACCCCTTCTTCTAAAGACCCGTACAAGGGAAGTCCTACCGCTTACGTGTACAGGTATACATACGTACATGCATGTACACACTTCATTTATATCTATATAGAAAAAGGAGGTAGTTGTATATGTATATACGCATCGAATGCCAACATGTATTTGGATGTGCGCACGTGTAAAATCCAAACATCATTCATTAGAAAGCAAAACGGGTAAGAATAACATTGAGAAGAGCCAGAACAACCAGCAAGCTAGTGCAACACATATACATAATCGATTCCCCCTTTTATTAAACACCCCCCCCATAATAATAAAAACACATTGGGCCCAATCCTCCCGAAATCATCCCTGCCCTTTAAAACCTATTCTGGAGTAGGGGGAGGAGGGTTTCGAGGCTCTAAATACCCTGAGAGCACAGCAAGAGCAAGAGCAGGAGCAAGAGCAAAACCCGGAGCATCAACAAGAGCAGCAGCAAGAGCAACGCAAAAGCACGAACGGGAGCAAGAGCGAGAGTCGGAGCAAAAGCGGCAGCAACAGCAAGAGGGCAAGAGACGCAGCAGAAGCAGGAGCAAAAGCCAGCGCGGGAGCAAGAGCCAGAGCAGGAGCAAGAGCACGTCCCCTCACGAGTGGCAGTAGAGACAAGAATACCCCCTAATGATAAAACGCTTTCCGAGTATCTATTGGGGTGAAGGGAGGGGGCCCCCGTTGAATATTGGGGGAAAGGATTAAGTACATATGTATGTATGTATGTATGTATGTATGTATGTATGTATGTATGTATGTATGTATGTATATATGTATATATGTATATACATGTGTATATATATATATACTGCATCAATATGTACATTTACTTTTAAAGAAGAGGACTTCGGATCCGCGTCTTCGGCTCGAAGGGCGACCCGGGTGTGCAGAGGAGCAGTGCATCCGTGCAGTGCAAGGGCAGGCACGGCTTCACTGCCGAGCAGGTGGCCATGAAGGTCCTCCAAAAAGACCTCAGAAATGCGGCCCGTCAAGACGTGAACGATGAGGAGATTCATCGACGAGTGGTGCGAGAAGACCTCCCCAAATCAGAAGACTGTGTCGTGGCACATTTGCCAAGGCGCACAACTCCATCTGTGAACAAGGCTTGCTGGCAGGAGGTCCCAGGGGCAACAGACTGGATGTTCACCTGGCTGCAGAAAACTCAGGGAAGGCCGATCTCAGGGATGAGAACTGCTTCCCGCATTGTGCTGATGATCCTTGCCAAGAGAGAGAGAGAGAGAGAGA
>CAJNDV010029480.1:0-11904 GCA_905221635.1 Symbiodinium sp. CCMP2456 | reverse complement strand
GTTTAGGGTTTAGGGGTTTAGGAGGCTTAAGGTTTAGAGTTCATGTAGGATTCAGGGTTTAGGATAAGTTTTCGGTTTAAAGTTCAGGGTCTTGTTTTTAGCTTTTGGGGTGGAATGTCCTTTTCTTCCTGATGGCCGATGGTTTCGGTTCATGGCTTCTGGGATGGCTTCGACTCTGGGGTTCTCCTAAGAATTTAGGGTTTAGGGTTTAGGGTTTAGGGTTTAGGGTTTAGGGTATTAGGGAAACCCCTGAAAGGGGACCCTTCTTGACCCTACTTATGGCTCCTTGAAAAGGGACCTTATTGAGAGGGTCTAGGGTCTAGGGTTTAGGGTTTAGGGCTATATCCCAACTCCTAGGTTCTTGTCGGATAAGCCCTAAACCGTTGATACTTGAAGCTTGAACCCTGATTAAGCCATTGAATCCTAAACCCCAAAAGCCTAAACCCTAAGAGGGAGGGAGGGGTTAGGATCGAAGATTGCTGGAGCTCTGCAGCGCGAGGATCCTTATGGAGGTTTCTGGTATCTGCGGTCTTCGGAGTTCTGTTGGCGGTGCCGGGCAGTGCAGCGTGGATAGTCACAGTAACAACAGCAATGCCGATATCAATACCGATGCCGATGCCGATACCACCACGAATACTGACTACGAATGCCAATACTTGTACTGATACCACTAGCACCAGCAGCAGCCACCAACACCACCGCCGCCGCCACCGCCACCACAAGACTACAGCAACTCCAACAAAAACTGCAGCATCATCATCGACACCAGCAGCTTGCTTATACGGTTCATCTCATCGATGTTTTCTGTGTTCATGGTTGCTGCTAGAGTGGCATCGACTATGGGATAAAGGTTGCCTATACCCTAAACCCTGAACCCCAAACCCCCTAAACCCTAAACCCTAAACCCTAAACCCTAAAACCCTAAACCCTAAACCCCTAAACCCCCTAGCCCCTAAACCCTAAACCCTAAACCTAAACTGGTGTTTGCTCATGTTTATCCCATGTCTCGCATGAAGCTGGACCTCGCAGTCGGTGTTTAGGGTTTTAGGGTTTTAGGGTTTAGGGTTCAGGGTTTAGGGTTTTAGGGTTTTAGGGTTTAGGGTTTAGGGTTTAGGGTTTCAGGGTTTAGGGTTCAGGGTTAGTACAGGGGCCGACAGTCATACTAGAACTTAGCACAAAACTCGCTACATGCCAGCTTATATGGCCCCAACCTTATGGGCTTCGGGTTTAAAGTTTAGGGTTCAGGGTTTAGGGTTTAGGGTTTCCCATAGCCCGTTTGGGGATCGGGACATGGGGCCCGGTGTAGTCGCCATCGGAAACGAACGCGTGGCATCCCAAGATCCCAGCTTCCAAGGATGGTAAGCCTCTTGTTAAGGGTTTAGGGTTTAGGGTTTAAGCTATTGTACAAAGAGACCATATTATTTACCATAGATGACATTATCTGTCTGGTGCTCAGCAGGGAATGGGGGAATGGATCCCTATGATAGTCCCTTAAGGTCCCTTATAGTAGTCCCTATACCTGAGGATCCATATTCTAAAGGTAGTATAAAGGAGCCCAAAACCTTATTCTAGCTCTGAAGGCCCCTACCCTAAGGGTCCAAAGGACCCAATAATCAGGTACTTAGGTTTCGGATAGTAGTTATGTAGGTTACTATTTGGGAGAGTATATGAT
This sequence comes from Symbiodinium sp. CCMP2456, assembly GCA_905221635.1. Classification (NCBI taxonomy): domain Eukaryota; class Dinophyceae; order Suessiales; family Symbiodiniaceae; genus Symbiodinium; species Symbiodinium sp. CCMP2456. Next base: position 10,232 of record CAJNDV010029480.1, on the reverse strand, counting down.
TATTAGGTACTTGGACCCTTAGGGCTAAACCTTAAACCAAAGCCCCGATATGTTCAGGCAGATGACGTCACCTGTTCCCATGGCGCCGCGCTGACGCAGCTGGACAAGGATGAGGCGCACTGGTGGTCTGAGCCGACATAGCATAATCTGTCTGGTGCTTAGTAGGGAATGGGGGAATGGATCCCTATGATAGTCCCTTAAGGTCCCTTATAATTATAGTAGTCCCTATAACCCATTCCCCCATTCCCTACTAAGCACCGGACAGTAATGTAGGGGCCTAAATACTTTCTAAGGTTAGAAGTATGGGCCCCTAATATGGACCCTCAGGCCTTTCTAGGGACCCTTAAGGGTACGTATAGGGTATGTAGTAGGTATATAAGGATGCCAAGGTTAAGGGCCCACTTTAGGGGCTCATGGGTTCAACCTTATATATTTACCTATACATATTATTTGGGGGACTCCTTAATTATAATTATAGTGTAATGGGCCCCAAAACCCTACTCTAATTATTTAGGCCCTAAGGCTCGTTTCAATGCACCGGGATCCTTCCCGGATTTCTTTGACGGCCGCATACGGGTTTGGGACTTTTCGTAGAGACTATCCCTCATAGACCCCAGAAAACCTCTTATTGTGGAGACATGTACGACGGCACCTCATTCCCTAAACCCCCTTTCCCCTTTTCCCTAAGCCCGTTCCCCCCAAACCCTAAACTCTTTAAAGCTCGAGGGCCCGTGCGTACATTCTGCGGCGAGTCGCTGTGCTAGTGGTGCCCTCAATCCGAAAGCCCTCGTTGAACCCTGATCTTTAAGGGTTCAGGGGTGTACGGCTTGGGGCTTTTGGGGTTTAGGGCTTCGGCCAGAGCCAAAACCCTAAGCCCTAAACTGTCTGGTGCTTAGAAGGGAATGGGGGAATGGGTTATAGGGACTACTAGAAGGGACCTTAAGGGACTATCATAGGGATCCATTCCCCCATTCCCTACTAAGCACCAGACAGTAAATGCTCCCTAAATTTCCGAAAGTCATGAAACCCGAAGGAACCGCAGAGGCCTAGGCCGTAACTGATCCGCAAAGCCCAGACCCCGAAATCGTTGTGCTTTTGGTTCTCGCCTTCAGGCTTGGAGAGCTGCATGTGGGGGTTTCCGAAAATAGGGGGACCCTAATATAGTACTCCAAATAATAGGATCCCTATTATAAGGGCCCCAAAATAAGGTACCCCTAATTTTCGGAAACTCCCATGTGTTGCTTGATGGACCACAGCCTGCAACTGTCCCCATAGTTTCGGTTCGATCTAAATGTAGACCCACATCAACTTGAGCCACTACCGCGGCTCGCCTGGGTATAGGGTTTAGGGTTTAGGGTTTAGGGGTTTAGGGTGTAGGGTTTGGGGTTTAGGGTTTAGGGGTGGTTTACGGTTTAGGGGTTTAGGGATTTAGGGTTTAGGGGTTTGGGGTTTTAGGGTTTAGCGTCACTGTTGATGATACAAATCCTGCCTGACCTGATGGACCCTGAACCCTGGGACTTCTCGATACTAGAGCCTCTACTATATACTGTTGATTGGTACAAATCCTGCATGACTTTTAGGCCCCTGAACTATGGGCTTAGGGTTCAGGGTTCAAGGACCCTACCCCAAGGGTCCAAAGGACCCAATAATCAGGTACTTTGGTTTCGGATAGTAGTGATGGAGGCTACCATTTGGGAGAGTATATGATTATTAGGTACTTGGACCAACGCCTACAGTATCATTAAGCATTTGCAAAACGTCCCCCTTGCGAAGCCACCTCGATCGTCCTGACCTTCTGCCGGTAGACGTCCGATTTCACCAACCCTGTTTTAGTTGTCGACCAACCTGAATCCCGAAAAGGCCCCCTTTTGTAAAAGCCCCCTTTCAGCTTTGCCGATATACTATAAACCCTAAACGATGCACCGCCATGGAGCGCGAAACCCTAAAACCTCGGTCCGAAACTCCGAAACGTCAAGCCCCGATCCCCGAAATCAGACTGCTGATAATATATTATAGGTTTGGGGTCTAGGGTTTAGGGTTTAGGGTTTCGGGTTTAGGGATTTAGGGTTTAAGGTTCAGGGTTTAGGGTTCAGGGTTTAAGGTTTCGGGTTTCGGGTTTAGGGTTTAAGGTATCCTGCATTACCTGAAGGACCCTAGACTATGGGACTTCTGGTGCATTCCTTATTCTGGGTAATGCAGGTTTTATATCATCAGCCGTAGCTGAGCCCAGCAAACCATTCCGTGGCTCTTCTTAAGGGCCTTCCTGGGGTGTTCTTGGAAATTATTTTTTAAGTTTTAAGGGCTATAATCCATATATAACCCATAAGAATTTAATGTTTAAGGACTATAATCCATATATAACCATATATAACCCATAAGAATTTAATGTTTATAAGGCTTCTGAATCCGGCCCAGGGCCTTCATCCAAGCTACCAGAACATGGAAACCATATTATTTACCATGAGTTCCTATTATGGTAATATCGGGGCCTTAATAATCTCAATAAGGTTTGGGGGTATAGTGTATTAGAATTCCAAGTTTCCATGGCATGGAAACCATGTTACCTACGCTGTTTTTTTTTTGGGGGGGGGTCCTTATGATTATAGGATAATGGGCCCCGAAGCCCTATTCTAGTTGTTAAGACCCCTAATATAGAACCCTATCATACCTCCGTTATAGAACCCTTTTAGGATCCCTTTATAGGAGCCCTATAGAACCCAATTCTAATTCTTAAGGCCCCTGTGTTACGAGGCTCTATGAGAACCCAGACCTTTCCGGAGCCCTCCTTCCTCAAACTCCCACGGGTCCATGGGCCGTTCCCTTCTTTCTTTGAGGGTCCAAGTGCTCAAGTAATTCGAGTTATGTATGTATGTATGTATGTAAGTAAGTATGTATGTATGTATGTAAGTGTGTATGTAAGTGTGTAAGTAAGTAAGTAAGTAAGTAAGTAAGTAAGTTAGTTAGTTAGTTAGTTAGTTAGCTAGCTAGTTAGTCAGTTAGTTCGTTGGAGGCACCTTCGGGACCGACGCGTTTCCTAGTCGGTCAATTGGACATTCAGGGTTCGTTGATGTAGGGTCGGGTTTAGGGGTTTAGGGCACTGCCCCACCATTTCTAGGACATTTTCAGGTGGGTAGTTACCGTTATAGGAGCCTTATAGGAGGTCTATATACTTTATGGAAGCCTTATAGAAGCCCTATATACCCTAAACTCCCCACCTGTATTTCCTTTAACTCAACCCTAAACCCTAAACCCCAAAAACTCTAAACCCTAAAACTCTAAACCCTAAAGCCCTAAAGCCCAAAACCCTAAAGCCCTAAACTCCCCACCTGTAGTTTCCTTCAACCACTCCAGCTAGTCTTTGACATGACCAAACCCTAAACCCTAAACCCTAAACCCTAAACCCTAAACCCTAAACCCTAAACCCTAAACCCTAAACCTTAACCGTCATTACCATCCCCTCAGCTCTTCTACCTGGCTTCCCGTGGCTTGGACGGCCGCGATGCACGCAGGTGGGGAGCTACACAGTCTTCCGAGCTTCAAAAATAGGAACATAAAGATCTCACATTCAGGGCAGCAAGGATCATTTAAGGGAGTTTCTGCAAAGTGAGATGGTTCATGTGCTTTTCTGGTTTCCTGTCAAGTTTTTCATTTGGTCGGGCTATACCTGGCGCGGGATTCAGGTTTCAGCTTAGGTCTTGACGGCTTTGAGCTGAGACGTGCTGGACGGTTCAGGGTTCAGGGTTTAGGGTGTGTTGGGCATCACTGGTAATGTCAATACGACTGGTGCGAAATACGTCAAGACGATTGACTGATACCCCACGATTGCCTTGGAGGGCTTGAGGAACGGGTACAAGTGTTCGTACTATTGGTATGGGTGTTGCTGCACGGGTCATGGCAGTAACATTGGGTCGCTGCTGATCTTTCTTTCTTACCACTAACACCGCGGTAGTGCCCAACTATGAAAGTCCCGGAAGCCGAAATCCCTCAACCCAGAATAACCCACCACGAAACCCTTCACCCGTAGAGCCTATGTCACATACCCTAAACCCTGAACCCCCAAACCCCTATAACCCCTAAACCCCTAAACCCCTAAACCCCTAAACCCCTAAACCCGTAAGCCCTAAACCCTAAACCCTAAAACCCTAAACCCCTAAACCCAAACTCGCACACCCTGGGCCAGAAGCTTCGTGGAGCCTCCTCCCTCGACCCAACGTTCTGGCACCTCAAATTCCGGAAGCCCTGCAAGCGATGACGAAAAGAGGTTGCGGGTGGTTTTCTAAATTAGGGTCCCTTTCTGGGTCCTTTTTGTAGGGTGCCGTACTATATTGGGGACCCAAAAAGGGACCCTAATTTAGAGAACTACCCATCGGCTCAGGGATAAGGGGTCGGATGCCTAACCCCACCTATGACATATGATAGATCTTGCCGAATTTTGGAACCTAAACCCTAAACCCTAAACCCTAAACCCTAAACCCTAAACCCTAAACCCTAAACCCTAACCGTCCTCTCCTCCCATACGTGCACTTTCTTTTCTTTCGATGGTTTGGGGAGCGCCGGTGTCTCGCCGACCCCAAGCCTTGAGTCCCCAAAGCAGGGTTTAGGGTTTAGGCTTGTGGGGCTTTGGGTTTAGGGTTTAGGGTTGAGGGTTTAGGGTTTAGGGTTTAGGGCTTAGGGTTTAGGGTTTAGGGTTTAGGGTTTAGGGCTTGGGCTTTAGGGTTTTGGGCTTAGGGCTTAGGGTGTAGGGCTTAGGGCTTAGGGTTTAGGGTTTAGGCTTTAGGGGGCCAGGGTTTAGGACACCTGGTAAAATCCTTTTATAGAATTATAGTTTATAGGGTTCAGGGGTGTAGGGCTTAGGGTTTACCTGTAGTCTGCATTGTAGTTCCTTTTTCTGGTTAACCAATTTTATGGTTAGGATCCTATAGGTTAACCAAGAAAGGAGCTACAATGGACACTATAGGTATTCTCTTACGATCTTAACCTTCTGCGGGAGAACATAGAGAAGCGAAGAGCAAACACAAGAATTCACCAGTGAGAGAGCCCTAAACCCTAAACGACCAACCCAAAACGACTAATCCCCTGTGAGATTGATGCTGGCTGGCTTTCCTACAGATTTGTTACACGGCCTCAAGGACGCGCTTTGCTGTTTCGCGGTTCTCCCAGCAGACACATAGTACCTACTTTTGGTGGGGTCTAATGTCTATAAATAACACCTTAAACCCTAAACCCTGCCCAAAGAGGGTTTAGGGTTTAGGGTCTAGGGGTTTAGGGTTTAGGGTTTAGGGGTTTAGGGATTTAGGGGTAAGGGGTCTAGGGGTTTAAGGGTTTAGGGTTTAGGGTCTGGGCCCTCCTAACTAAACCCAAGACCCTAAAACTGCAACACCTCTTAACCCACAAAGCCCGGATCTTTAGCTCGTGCCCTAAGGGTCCAAGTAAGTACCCAAATAGTAGGGTTTCAAGGTCCAAACACCATTCAGAGTATGGGTTTGGGGACCTAAACCCTAAACCCTAAACCCTAACCCCTAAACCCTAAAACCTTACTATTTGGGTACTTGGACCCTTCGGGTTGGCAGTTTTAAAGAGGAGCCGCTGAAGAACCCAAGGAACCTGCAACGGAGAGCTAAACCCCTGGTTTAGGGTTTAGGGTTTAGGGTTTAGGGGTTTAGGGGTTTAGGGGTTTAGGGGTTTAGGGTTTAGGATTTAGGGTTTAGGGAGAACCCGAAAAGAATAAACGTGAGAATATGTGGCCCGTAAAGAACCCTTCGCAGTAGATTCCATGGTTTCACGCGTGCTGCCTCGTAGATCTCAGCTCAAATCCCTTCCGGGTTTAGGGTTGCTTCAGGGTTCCTCCAGGGTTTAGGTTTCACGATTGAGTAAGGCCAAGCCCTGCCCCCCCCAGGGTACCTACTTTATTAGGATACTAGAGCCTCTACTGCTGTTGATGATATAAATCCTGCATTACCTGAAGGACCCTAAACTATGGGACTTTGGTATATTCCTTATTATGGGTAACGCAGGGTTTATATCATCAACCATATATAGGCCCCTTTTCCCTAAACCCTAAACCCTAAACCCTAAATCGCAGGTACCTGGAGGGCCTAGGGAAGGGTTTCAACAGCTCTCGACTTCCAGAACGCCTGGCAAGCCCTTGGCTCTAACCCCAAGGGTCCAAAGGACCCAATAATCAGGTACTTAGGTTTCGGATAGTGGTTATGTAGGTTACTACTTGGGAGAGTATATGATGATGGGAGAGTATATGATGATAAGGTACTTGGACCCTTAGGGTACTATAGGGGCCTTCATAGTTAGAAGAAGGTTTTGTTGCCCATTCTACTATGTTTATAATAAGGAGCCCCGCAACATAGCATCATACTATCTTGGGGTCTCCTTATTTTGATTATAGTGTAATTGGGCCCCAATTGGTAGTTGTTCAGGCCGTCGGAACCTTGAATTGAACGGCTGAGCCCCTTCGTTTCAATTGCTAAAGCCCTGGTTTAGGGTTCAGGGTTTAGGGTTTAGGGTTCAGGGTTTAGGGTTCAGGGTTCAGGGTTTAGGGTTTAGGGTTGCCTGCAAAGCTCTGCACTGAAGTCCCTGAGAACGCCGAAGAACCCTAAGGAGTCCAAGCAGGAAAGGAGCCTTGAAAACCCTAAAAGTCTTTAAATCCTGCTTTTTTAGGATTTAGGGTTTAGGGTTTAGGATAAGAAGGAGTATACCAGAAGTCCCACAGTTTAGGGTCCTTAAACCCTAAACCCTAAACCCTAAACCCTAAACCCTTTAAGGTAATGCAGGATTTGTATCATCAACGGTAGTGACCCTAAACCCTGAACCCTAAAGGTCCCTACGTAGTGACCCTTTTTACACCCTGACGCCCGAAACCCTAAACCCTAAACCCCTAAACCCTAAACCCTAAACCCCTAAACCCTAAACCGTTTAGGGTTTAGGGTTTAGGGTTTAGGGTCCTCGTGTAAAAAGCGCAGGACTTCGCACCGAAGGCCCATGAGAGAGTCGGCCGGCCAAGCTCTGGGGTGTCAATGTATACCCATAGGCCCCACCCAGAGGACCCAATACCCCTAAACTAAGGAATATACCTTAAATTTTAGGGGCCTTAATATTATAACTTAAGGTATATTCCTTAGTTAAGGGGTATTAGGTTCTCTGGGCATAGTAGTTCCTTTTGGGGATTCACTCATAGGATCCTAAATACAAGCCACAAAAAGGAACTGCTATGGGGCCTATGGGCAAAGTGTTAAGATAAAGGATTCCGCATTCATGGTCTATGGGGTTTACGGTTTAGGGTCATGTAGGGTAGAAGGGATGTGGTTTTGAATGGTTATGTAGGCGGTTGTGTTTCAGGATAGATAGACAAATTAAGGTCCCACGGCCCACCGCGTCCCCGCGTCGAACTGCTTCATGTTGCCTTCTACACCCCAATACATTCCTACTTGCAATATCCAGCCACCGCGCAGGCTCCCTCCTTCTGAACGGGTCCCCAAAACGGGTCTTGGGTTAAACGATGTCATGTGAGATTCCACCAGAACACCCCTCAACCCTGAACCCCAAACCCTATGCCTTAAGCCTCAGCTCCATACAAAACCTTCTAATATAGGGATCTGAATAATTAGAATAGGGTTTTGGGGTATATTATACTATAATGATATTAAGGACACCCTCAAAACCCTATTCTGATAAATTATTAAGGCCCCTACATTATCGCCCTTTTAAAACCCAGGTCCTGGAGAAGTTGACATCCATGGCAGAGTCCAGCGACTGAGGCAAATGTTGATCGTTTGGGGTTAGGCTTTTATATCTTAGGGTTCGTATAGGGGTTTAGGGTTTTAGGATTGAGGGTTTATGCTTTGCGATTTTGGGCTAAGGTTGTAGGGTTCGCAGGAGCCAAGAGTGTTCGCCAAGCTTGTGCTGAGCAGAGAAGCCCGCAAGCCTGTAATACCATTCTACGGGCCTGAACAGTCCCGACACAATCGCATGAATACTCCAAAACCCTCTTCTAGTCAGCACGGCTCCTGTATTAGCATAAGTTTACCTACTTGTTGTGACTTGCTCTCGTCTGAAACCTATCTATCCAATTTCGACGAGGGCCATAGAAGCCAGTGTCCCAGCAAGCCCAATGCAAGCAATTTGCAGGGATCGCTTAAGATAGTGGCCTTAATAATTAGAATCGGGTTTTGGGGTCCGTATCGTATAATTATAATACGGAGCCCCCAAAACCGTATTCTAATTACTAAGACCCCCATATTAAACCATCAACTCTGAAATCCTTAAAAAACCCTACCACAAGCTTTGCCGGGATCGTTTAAACCCTAAACCCTAAACCCTAAACCCTAAACCCTACCGCAAGCTTTGCAGGGATCGTTTAGATCCTGGCAGTTTTTGGCGCTTTTGTCGCGCGCCCCTCTCCGTTTGCCTCGCCTGGAAACGTCAGGGCAGAGGATCCAGTTTTTGCCTCTCGGAGATTCCTTTAAAGGGTACTATAAGGTTTCCTTTAAAGGGATCTATAGGGGTATACTAGGGCTTTAGAGTTTAGGGTTTCGGGGTTAGGATTGAGGGTTTAGGCTGTAGGGCGATTCCAGTTTTTGCCTCTCGGAGATCCCCAGAGAACCCAATACCCCTTTACTAAGGAATACACTTTAAATCATAATATTAAGGCACCTATGATTTAAGGTATATTCCTTCATCCCCCTATAGAAACCCTTATAGATCCCTTTAAAGGAACCCTTATAGATCCCTTTAAGGCCCCTATAATTTAAGGTGAATTCCTTACTTAAGGGGTATGGGGTCCTCTGGGTCCTCGCCATGATGAACCCAGGCTTTCTCGACATCTAAGGTTAGAACCCTAAACCCTAAACCCTAAACCCTAAACCCTAGAGCCTAAACCCTAAATCCTAGACCCTAAACCCTAAACCCTAGACCCTAAACCCTAAACCCTAAACCCTAGAAGGATGGGCCCCTTATATGGACTTTGAGGTTTTTGAGGGGACCCTTAAAGGTACATATTGGGTATTTTCGTAGAGGTATAAGGACCCCAGGGTTAAGGGCCCAGACCAGGGGCCCGTTATCAGATCATGCAGAACCGTGCCCTGAGTAGTCTTCGGGTTTAGGGTTTAGGGTTTAGGGTTTAGGGTCTAGGGTTTAGGGTTCAGTCTAGCTCATATGTCTAAGGGCTTAGGAGGGACCCTTAATAGGGCCCTTGTAGGTTATTGGGGACAGTATGGAGACTACCTGGCTATATACCGACTATACAACGGTTATTTAAACCCTAAACCCTAAACCCTAAACCCTAAACCCTAAACCCTAAACCCTAAACCCTAAACCTAAACCCATTAAGGGTCCCTATTCGGCTCCCTCCTAGAGTCCTTAGACATATGGGAGTCACATGAAATACTAAGGGACTAAGTGCGATGACCGGTGTATGTCCGAAAGCAGAATGCCGGTTTAGGGTTTAGGGTTTAGGGTTTAGGGTTTAGGGTTTAGTGCACAACACTTCCTAAAAGCCGATAGTATGACCGCTCAGGGCGGCACCCTGAATCCTAAAACCATCAAGCCTTATGTTGAATGAAGGTATAGCAAAAGATCCCTAAACCGTAAACCCTAAACCCTAAACCCCAAAACCTTGCACACCAGCCCTGGATTCAAACCCTCTAAGCTCGAAATACCAACTAGCCAAGGTAGGGTTTAGGGTTTAGGGTAACTTCCAAATCCCTAAACCCTAAACCCCTAAACCGCCCAACCCTACAGCTATAAGGAGCATCCCCTAGCTGAGGGTTGTGGCAAGAGTCTCTGGGAAGCGCTCCGCTGGCAAGAGATGTGGGGGTTTCCGAAGATAGGGGACCCTAATAATATAGTACCCTAAATAATAGGATCCCGATTATAAGGACCCCGAAATAAGGTACCCTAATATAGTACCCTAAATCATAGGATCCCTATTCTAAGGACCCCGAAATAAGGTACCCCTAAATAATCGGATCCCTATTATGAGGACCCCGAAATAAGGTACCCCTAAAAAGTAGGATCCCTATTATAAGGACCCCGAAATAAGGTACCCCCAATGTTCTGAAACTCCCAGATCTTGCGAGTTGTAAGCCAGTCCGCCCACCTGGAGATTCAGGGTTTCGGGGTTTAGGGTTTAGGGTTCAGGGTTTTCTGGGTTTAGGGTTTGGGGTTCAGGGTTTAGGGTTCAGGGTTTAGGGTTTAGGGTTTAGGATTCAGGGTTTCGGGGT
>CAJNDV010029469.1:31870-55206 GCA_905221635.1 Symbiodinium sp. CCMP2456 | reverse complement strand
CAATATTTACAACAAGTCTGAAATAAACAAGTATAGCTTAATTTTTTTCGACGTAACACAGGTTAAAGCTATTTAAGCAAGAATGGAAGATCTGGGCGGTTCCGGCGCGGGTTCCGGAGCGGCGGGTTCCGCAGCGGTCCAAGAAGGTTCCGCAGCGGGTCTCGAACAGGTTCGGAGTAGATTCCCGGAAAAAGTGCCAGGGCGGGTGCAGGAGCGGGTTTCCGCAACGGGTGCAAATCATTTTTGTTGAAGTTACACATTTGTTGAAAACTTGCGAGTTTTGTAATTTTCAACATTAAAAGTTGCAACAAAGCGTAAAAATATGAAGTTTTCCTGTTTTGTATTGTTTGCAGGATTCGAAGTGAATGGAACGAACTAAGGAAAAAATTTTGATTGCAACTTGAACGAAAGGGGAGTAATTTGTTTGACTGCAACTTCAAGGCTTTGTGTCACTTGAAATTCACAACAATACGCTTCATATACACAGCATTTTTCCTTTAAATGGTGCAGTGCTACAAACAGCGATGTCCCTGTTTCAAATAGCTACTGCAAATTTTATATAATTCTCAAGACGATGGTGACGTTTTGCTTGAAATCGGCGAGCTTTGAAACCACATTTTCATTCCACCAAATAAAGCCTTGTGCATGACAGGAGCTTCCTCAATACCTGCATATTTTTTGTTTTCGTTAACCGCTATTTTGTGACAAAAAAAATTTGCAAAGGTTTGCTTTTGTTTTTATTGCGGTTTGAACAACAAGATTGGGGCTTCCAGACATTTTTGAAAAAGGCAATGGTAATTCCAAGATTCACGCTAATATTTGGAGCAAAATGCACGTCTCAATAAACGACACCGCCGGCTCGAGAAACTGCATTTTTTATATATTGTATTTCAGACGTTTTTTTTCAAAAAACAAGTTTTTCTTTTCTGTCCACCTTCATCAAAAAAAATTCTTCAAAATTTTTGTGAAGACACGACTTGCCAATAACCAATATTTCATTCAAAAATTAAACGATTTGTGGGGGTATTTTTGTTGTGTTGCATTCATTTCGGACAACGTTTCGCTCAGCTTTCATTTTGAAAAATAAATTTTAGCATAAACAAATTCCGCCACGTGGGATTTCACTCGTATGAACTGTATGTGACTTAGCCGAAACTGACGAGAAGAAGCAGTCGTAAATTGTATTGCGTGAATAGACAGCGTTGAATTTGCAAATAAAAGAAATAATGGGAAATCAGAAATATATTCTCATATCAGTCAAATAACGAAATCTGGAAATAATACATATACATACAGATTTGTGATTTAAATAAATATTGTTTATATCAGAAGCGCCCTGGAAGGCAGCGTGGCATTCACGCCTCATCCGCCTCAAAGTCCCGCCGGCGTGGAAAGCACTGTAAGAGCATTTTGGCACAAGACGCAGAAAAGCAGTGGTGATACGAGAGCCCTCATGCTCTGCAAGATGCCAGAATGCCCTGCGAGACCCTTGCGCGGAGCAGAGGCTGGTGGGCTGCAACAGCAGCAGCGCGATCATGCATGCGACGAAACAGTTGCGGCCGGCTCCAGCGGCCACAAGGGAGCCGTGGATATGAGGCGACCACCCCCAATCAAACATATAGGCTATATGGCCTTGTGATTGGGCAGGATCCTGGCCAGTCGAGCGAGCAGCTGCTTCAACTTGCAAGAACAATCCTCATTGGAGGCCGCACCTTGTGAACAGTACCCTTGTTTCTAGCAAAAAACCCGCTTCTGCATCCCGCGCCTGATGAAAGAGACGGACAAAGCGACAGACGGACAGACAGACAGATACTGAACTTTCGCGTGCAAGGGCTGCTCCATAGCACTATATAAGAAAATCCCTGTGATCGATAACCCAAATGAATGGATGAGACACGATTTTCCTATACAAGAATACGAATTGATTGTAACACATATTCTGCATTTGGATTATAAGAGATGAGAAGGTTGCATTCTTTCTCCAAATTTTCCGAAAATTTTCGGTGTCTAAAAAAATACAGAGAAGCGATGATATAAAATTTTTGTTAAAAAACCCAGGCGTCGACCTACCCGAATCCCCAAATTTTCTAAAAATTTCCAAGACTGGGCTTAGCCCGAGACCACTGAAGAAGCCCCGCTTCTTAAAGCTGCAGCCCGAGCTTCTACATTACCGAAAATTTTGGGTCCTGGGTAGGCCAATCCGGCTCGAACATAGAAATCTATAAATTTCTCCAAAATTTTGGAGCCTGGGCGCCCCGAAGCGTGCTGCACTACATAGAACTAGTTTAACCACGGCAAATCATAAATTTTAAGTAGGATTTTTCTAAATCATATAGTATTTTTAATTTTATTATTTCTATTTCTAACTATACTCTAAATCATATATCTTCTAATAAAATACTCCTCATTCTATTGTTTTTGTAAATCAGAAACAAAAGAATATATATATTTATTTTTTTATCTAAAATAAAATAAATAAAGAATTATCTTAGAATAATAATCAAAGATATATATCATTATCTAACTAAACTATACGCGTAATTCCTATTTATAAATCAAAAAAAAATGTCCAATTTCATTCATATTTTACTTCATTCCTTTTTATTTATACTCTCGCAACTCGGACGTCGATAGACGAAGAAATTATTAAACGAAATATAAGAAAAACATTTATATATTCAACGCCTTTATTTTCTTTTGTTCATATCATTCAATACACTAGCACGAAGCGGAACGAAGCAAGAAGGGAACAAAGAGAAAGAGAGAAAGTCCAGATTTGACATAAACTGTATACTCTACAGGAAATCATTAGTTGTAGAATTTTACTACTTGTATGACCTATATTTTTCCATTTCTACTGAACTAATTTCACGGGTCAATATTAATGAAAAATCGTAGCTCAGTCCTAATGATAATTTTATGCAATTATCTTTGACTTACATAATTAGGTCAATGAATAATCAAGAATCCAGGTACATTTACCAATACCCATTTCAGAAAAGTACAATGCCGAACCAGAAGCAAGGTTGGCGTGTTTCTTGATTGCTGGCGCAGCTAGCAGTCTAACAAATGCTATTGACTCTGCGTGTTTCGGGGATTCGAGATTCGGAGTACCTTCAGCAAGAAGCACTGCGCCTAGCTTATTGCATCCGACCGTGCCGTCGCTGGTTGTTTGACAAAGCAAGGGCTTTGGCCCTTCAGACAATAAGCTGCACGTGTGCTGGCTGAAATCCTTGCTTCTTTTTTACGTGCGCCAGCCAAAAATCCTCCAGCCAACCGTTGGTGGCAGCCGTATCTCACGGGCTTGGGCGGCATCCTTGCAGGACATGATGATGCCATGGCAGGAGCCACCACCCTAAACCTTGGAACTTGGGGATGCGAGTCGCTTTAACGATATTCCGCAGCAGCTGGGAAGTCTTCACCAGACCCCGGGCGGAAGGGTAGGAAAGGAATGACGACAAGCTTGCTGTAAGCTGATGTCGACATCGGCTGGTTGGGTTTTCCACAGTGCTGCTGAAACTTTTTTTGACTCCACGACTCAGCGAATGCGTGCTGTATCCTTGCATGTTCAAGCACGTGGCTCTCTAGCCGCCAGGTGCCTCAAGCCAGGGAAGCCCATCCTCACATTCCGTCCCTTCCGAATCAAACGGGAGTCCTGGTTGTATCCACCCGCGAACCCGTTTCTCATCCCGCGGGCTGCAGCAAGCATGTCCTCGGCACGGGGAGCGTGAGTTCGGGGACCGGGATGGTTTGGTCGGTTGGTGAGTCTTGAATTCTTGTCTGTTAAACTGTAGAGACTACAGCACAAGGAGACCCAAGAGAACCTAAGTTTCGATATGCAAGCGTCTATCATGGCGCCGTCGCTCTCGAGCCATGGCGCTTCCTGTTCAGGGTCTGGCGGCAAAAGCAGAAGTGTGGCTTGGAATATCAATCGGAGGCGATCATTACATCAGGGCTGCTCTAGCCAAGCGGCAGGCACGCGACCAGAGCCTGGGTTGGGCTTCCGCTTCTGACCTTCCTCACTTTCCCGCGCCTGGAAAAGGGCAAGCTTGTGGTGAGGCTTCAACAAAAGTTTTTCTCAACCATGCAGGCTGCGTGCCTCCGTCAGGCTTGCCAAAGCTCGCTTGCGTAGGTCGTCCTTTGTTTGTATGAAACTCCCGAAATGATCTTCTGCATACCAGCAAAGCTCGAAGAAGCCAAGGGAAGATCAATACCGGCACCGGATGCAACCGGACGCAAAGCGAAGCACAACTCTGGAACCCGCAGCCTCCCCACCCAAGGGGCCAGGAGTTGCCGCTCTTGGTAGTCCAGTGGAATGCCTTGCTCATTGACGATCTGTGTGTTGATGCGTGGAATAGCTCACAAATCAAAACAGTACTTGGACGACCTTTGCGAGACTCAGGGCTGCAATTGCACTCGAGGAGCCTGCAGCTTCTTTCGCCGTGATGAGCAAGGACAGTTGGCAGCAGGCCACGCCGATGTGGTACCTTAACCACATTGTGGCCAAGCAGAGCACCGGTGTGGCATCACGCTTGCGGTACTGACGTTTTGGAAGCTGCAATAGCGGATCTACCTGATTGAGGGTCAGGTCCGCCGCGAACGTCCCCCGCAAATTCAGGTAAATAGCGAAAGAATCCAGCGAGGCTAAGAGTGAATGTGTTCAAAGGTGGGAGGCTGGCGTGGTAGCCGCCCAGTCCACAACCAGTTCGAAAGCCCCCACGCAGCATCTCGCAGTATGCGCCGCACTCCGGCCAAGGTGCACGCACTGTGGGGAAGAAGGGTGCCTGTCCAGGCAGGCCTGTTACGAGCTCGCGCGACATACGCACATGTCAGTATTAACTCTGCGTAGACTGGGGCAATTCCAGGCCAATGTTCAGCTGGCATCTACGCGGGCACACGCCAAGGCCTCCGAGATGGAAATTGCCTCCTCGAAATGCTTCAGCCGCAGAAAGGCAACCCCCAAGCAGACATAGGGGGCACGGAAGTCTGGATCCAGCAGCCTTTGCTGTGGAAGATTTTGTTGTTTGCGTTAAAAGGAGAGACTTCCAAATCCTTTGGTCTAAGATTGAACAGGTATTCATTCAATTTAACATGGCATAACAAATGAGAAGTCAAACAACTCTATGTTCAAGTCATGGCAAGCATCAGCAAGCATGGAATGGAAGTGTGTTCCTTGCGCCCCATTCCCAAAGCCGACCTTCAAGCCTCAACCGTCCAACTTGTTTAGCTCAACACCCCAGCCCCAGATCTGGGATGGTCAACGCCTAGTCCGGCTGCGTGGCAGGCTCTTGGTCATGAGGCTCACCGCTTCTTGCGGCTTGCCCAGCTCCAGCGCGCACATTCCCAGAAGATACAGAGCATTCGCATTGGAAGGGGAATGCCTGACATGTGGCACGTGACAGAAAAACGGATGGAAACCGTGCCTTCAAGATTCGCGGTAAGGTACAGGCACATGTTACGGGTCCATGGTATTATATCTCCAATTCCTTTGTGGACTGCGCTGTTGCAACTTGGCCGACGGTCCGGAGTTGGGTTTCAAGGTTAGTTTGGGCTGCCGAATATGTGATGTGAGTTGAAGGCGGAGAGGGGTCCCATGCGAAATGGAGGCTTCAAATGTCCGCTAACCCAGCATAACACCACCCTCAGTCGCGAGTGCAGACACTCAGCAGACAAGACAAGATCCGAAGACAACTCAACTCAACACTTGAGCGTTTGCTCTGCCCGGTAGCTTCAGGGACTTCACGAAGTGTCTCTTGGCACCTTCCCAGCGATCCTGTTGAGGGTACTGTCTAACATCTGCGCACTCAGACATTCCAAACAGAAGGGTGGCTTGCTTCGATCTTCGTGACTGGAATAGTCTGGTTTCTTTGAAGACAAGGGATTCAGTTGGTGATGTCTGGTTTGTCGCTTGCATAGCACGATCGAGACCAAACGCTGGGACCTACAGCTCTTAGCCCAAACCCGAGTTCAATCTGAAGCCGCACGTGCCAATCACGACCGCGTCCTTGTTGGCGCTGCGTGCCTCGAGGACCCCATGGCAGCGTGCGAGAAAAGACCTCGGCAGTCTTTCTTTGCGCCTCATCGAAAAGTAGCTTTCCCAGAGGAAGCCTTGAATGATTTTGTGTTGTGAAATGAAAGAAAGCACTTTCAAAACCAGGTTCACCTGGGACAAGCAGAATCAGCATTTACATTCCTCTTCAAGTCCTGTTCGAAGCCATAGGCGGGAGCCCAAGCGTTATCCCGGCTTCCCTCCAAAATGCGCAGAAGCAACTCATCCTTATCCGGTCCCTCTGACACCAGGTGGCTCGACGAAGTGCTTACCACCTCGGTACCAATTTGGGCTGTGAAGCCTTCTTTCTGGATTTCGATTCCCAAGCAACGCTGCCCAACAAGCTTATCATGCGAGGCGACATGAAGGGAGTATAAACCAAGCCTTCTTCGTGTGGCCAAAGCTCACGCAACCCTGCCAACTGGACTTTCAAGGGCTCTGTGGCCAGGTTGGAATGCCCATCAACTCAGAAAAGAAGGGACCTTTGGAAGAGCGATCTGAGCTCATGGCGCTCCTGCATGCTTTTGCTTGCAAGGACTTGGGCATCGTAGAGCCTTGGCTGCTCTTGAAGCCGCTGCTGCTGTCGATCACTAAAACCACGGACCCTAGACTGTGCAAGGTTTGCCCGAACCGGAGTTTGACTGCCGGGGAATGAATTCTTGTCGACTTTCCCCTGGCCCCGTTCTGCGGGATGTCGAGCGGCATCTTCTTCATCCGAGCATGATCACGGTTGCTTACGGCCAAGCCTCGGTGACGCATTGCATTCACACTTCCGAAGTTTCTGACAACGCAACCATGCTATGGCTATGGCTGTGTCCCACCGTGACACGTGCTGAGTTGTCCTTCTATCAATGCACCTTGCTACCACTTCCGTAGTAGCCAACGAAACTTTCAAACGGTGTGCCCTCGAGGCGCGAAAGAAAACCTCGCAGCCCGAGCCCTGTACACCCAAGAACCGCTCGAAGAACCAGTACGTGAATCAAAAATGAGCACCACAGTGGCGGAAGCGCGGCTTCGGCGGACACGCATGACACTGCAGTAGTGGGAAATTTCAAACTCACAATGTTACCACGCTGCTGGCGGAGTTTGCCTTCTATCGGTACCGAAACAATGCTTCGAATGCTTCTCTCATGTGGCCTCGTTCACCCTCGAAAATAACAAGCTATTGACCAACAAGGGGCGTGCAGTTAAGTATGCAGCGAGCTCCGGGTTCCCATCGTACTGGTCTGACAGCCTCGCTTTTGCGGTTTTCGGCTTTGGGATTTTAGATCTCCTGCAAACTTGCATTGGAATTGTAGTGCAGTTCCACTGACTTTGCCGAAGGCATCTGCGTGCGGTTTCGAGCAAACTTGCGGACAAGTGCAAGAATCAGCTTCAACGCCTAGGGCTGCCTGCAATACCCGAGGACTTGGCAGATACACAGGCCAAAAAGGAACAACCGATGCAACATGAGCATTTTGAAGGAGATCGCACGTCATAGGCGAGGTGTAAATGCCAATCGGCATTTTGGATGTCGGCTCGACTCCGCCGAAAAGTTGCTGGACCGAGTCGCCTCGATTCAGAAGCACTGACACGTGTGAAAAAGAGCCAACGTTGTAAAGTAATTGACCTGCATTTCTGAAACTAGTTTTTGAATAATCCATCACAAGCACGGACTACAAGTTGAACAGTTGGAACCAGCCGCATGATCGGTCGGACAGGCACATGTAGCACTAACCACATGTGTTGATGTGATTACCTATGAACAACTTCCAACTGACGCTCGAGACGGTTGATGGGCTCTAGCCTCGAGGCATCTCAACCGGAAGCTCCACCTGAAGTCTTGATATGAGGCGGTGCTGACCAAAGGACAGCTCCCTTTCGAAAATTCGAGTCCACAAACACCACATTGAGGCACCAGGGGTGCGGAGGGGTGCTGCTGCAGTCCGAGGCGCCAAGGGCGGAGTACACTTCAGCCAGAACCGACGATCGGACTGGTGCAGTGCCAGAGGTCCTTGCTGCACCTTGTGGCTGGTGCAGCACGAAATCGTCTAGGAACCTTCCCTCCCTTCATATCTGAACACACTCAGCAGCCACACGAAAGTGTGGTAGCAGCAGCTCGCTGGCTGAAATCTACGATCGTTGGTTGCGTTGCGGATTCGGGAACTGTGCAGTCAGGCCAGAAGTGCCCAGGCGCTGACGACGCGCTCGCGCAAGTCAGAAGAACACATGTCCCTCTTCGGGAGCTTCCAGTAGCCACCCAGCCAATGCACTGCCAGCTCTTCTGGCTGCGGGATGTCCCCAGGACCTGGCGCGACGTGCTTCCGCCTCTGCGCATCCGTATTTTCCTCGTCTCGTGAGATGGCTCCATTAGGGCTTCTGAAAGCAGGGAGAGCTTCCAGCTTCCAGTGCCTGCGCCTGCATCTTGGGCTCCGTTTTGCTCCCGGGAGCGCTGCCTCGGCTTCGCAGTGCAGTGCAGTGCAGTGCAGTGCAGTGCTGTCTTGTCTTGGCTGTCAGTGCTGTCTGCAGGCAAGGTGCAGATCTCTTCTGTAGAGTATCACGAAGCCAACGCGCATCGTGCCATCAAAGAGTTTGCCTGCAACGGGACGGGCCGCCTCCAAGACTCGTGTGCCCTGCGTGGTATGCTGCTCTCTGCTCGACACATCTGTTGTGGCGCGCCCGCTGCTTCCTGTCCCATGTGATCCAGGCTCGCTAGGATTTTCTCGAGTTCGTCCAAGCCGCTCAGCGACAGCGCTTCCGAAAGCCTTTAGATTAGAATCCCTGACTTTCCACTTGTGTAAATACATACGGTATGAAGAGCCTTGCTTCTGGACGGGCGTGGAGGTGCACCAGCGCTCGGCCACGAAACAAGGGCTTTCCTTAATCGGGATCTTGCGAAGGTGGCTGTTTTCAAAACAGAGCATACTGCGAGCTTCCACACGCCCAGCACACGTCAATGACATCCTCCTAGCCAGCTCTCCGATGCGTCAACGGTTCCGGTGTTTACGGTTCAGAACATCTGCCATCGGCCGATCATCGGCCTCATCATCCTACACGAACCCTCGCACACCCCGTTGATAAAATTGTAGGCAGAGTCGCGTTCGCCCACCAGTGCCTCTTCTGCTCCTCGAAGCTGCCCCATGCCTTAGCTGTATGGCATCAGGATTCACCCTACAAGTGCACCCATTCTCACGATGCACAGGTCGTGGCTTAAACTCTCTGTTAAACATGACGGACATCGATCCAGGCCGCGAGGTCGAAATCGCCGGGAGACCTCTTCCCCTGCCAAGCTGATGTGCAGTGGGAATGCAAAGGTAGGCTCTTGGGTTTGACCACCGGATTTGGAGACTCTGAGCTTGGCATGGCTTGGGCCACTTGAATACCTGTAAGTCCGGAACCAAACAAACCCAAATGTGTGACAGATTTGATTCAACTGAAGATTTTTTTCGTGTCACCCTGACATCGCGCCTCTTGCAGCGGACGAGATTTTTCATGGAGCCATCCGTCCATCTTCCTGTTACAAGGTCGACAATCTCGAGTGTTCTCTCGAATTCGAGATCTGTCCAGAGAAAAGGCTTTCCTTCTTTTGCGGGATCTTGGGGCCCGGAGGGCGGAGGGACAGCTGCAAGAAGCATGACTGGAGCACCGAAAGCAACACCGGCAGAAGAAAACAACACAAGAGCTCCACTGCGAGTTCATCCGCCAGGGTGCTCTGGGGGAATCAAGATCTCTTCCAGCACTTCGTCCAGTTCGTCGACTGGTGCGACGATAACACCCGCTGCTCGACTCCGATTGCAGAGTTTCAGAACCACCTCGCAAGGGCACTTGAGGCTGTTGATGTCAAATGCGCCCAGTATTCTTGGGCCTTAGGAGTGCACTCGTTTGGGCACGGCCGCCCCGCGGGACTGGGTGCAGCCTGTGCTCGAGCCTTGTCTCCATCCTCGAGTTGCAAGTCTTCCGTGATCTGATCCTGGATTCGGGAATCATGAAGAAACCCGACAGCTTCGGTTTGGCCACAAATGGCGGTCCCAAGGTAGGCGAACAGGAGCCGAGACTCTGCTAGCTGCATGTGGTAGTGGCGCGGGTAGCAGCACTGACCTGGCCGTGTCAAGATCTATTAACAGGTCTTCATGCGGGGTTTTCCGCTGGGCGGCCTGTGCCTTATGCAGGGGCCTGGTACCACAACTCCCGCTTCAAGTATCGAAGACTTTCGAGACCTCGACTCTTAGTTCTACTAGGCAAAGCCTGGGACGATGTGGCCATAGCCAGCGAGCTCCATGAGGTCATGCGTCAGCCTTGGCCAGGTCATCTTTTGCGTCGGGATAGATCTCCTCTCTTGGGGGCTCATGCTGGCCTTCCCAGTACGCCATGCTTGCTGAATGGTATGGTGAGGAGACTATTGAGTTGGCTGACTGGGTGCAGCACGCAACCCCGAAGAAAGAGAAGCAACACTTCATTAAGATTTTGCTGCAGTGAGCGCTTTCGCCCGACTGGCTTCTCGAGCTTTGTGCCGAAAAAAGTGTCTGTGCTGTGACACTTTCTTGCGCATACAGGTCGGCAGCCATCGTTCACCAACGCATGCTGCATGCGAACATGTCTCGGATTGTTTCAAAACAAGCCGAGTTGGCTAATGTACGAGAACAGACTTGGAAAAGGGAGCTACGCCAGGCAAGGAGGCCCGGAGATGGCGAGCTGGTAGGACGCGACTGTTGATCAGGAGCGCATGACCAACTTAAGACAGCTGTGTATGTACACGCTCTGAACGCCCCGAATCCCAAACATCCAGTACCTGTAGTAGGACGAAGCAGCTTCTTGTCGGCCGAGATCACGTGAAACTTGCGGAGCACGCCGCTCTCCTGTTAAAAGGATTTCAGGAGCGTCACGATTCCGATTCTGGTTGCCTCTACATGTTCACGCCTCGAGTTGCATCCATGCATTCAATACCAGGTTTCTTGCAGGAAGGTCTGATCGGGGCTCAAAGCAAGCCTCTTGCGCGAGCGCAGGCTTCTTGCACAAGCGGGCTCGGGGCAGAACAAGCTGACGACACACCTTCGCAGCTCTACTACATGGCTCTTGGGATTCAAGGGGCGACATCTCTCAAAGTGTGCTCAGCCTTCCCGAAACTTTGAAAAACCATGTGGCCATGGGAAGGACAGGGACTAGGACGATCCCTTCCAGGCTCATCGCACAAGTGATGATCGAATTACGGGCATACACCACAGCCGCCCTCCACCGTCTGTGCTAAGCCTTCCGGACCCCAACCTTGTATCTCAGTTCTTCAACCCCGGAACATCTCAAACAAGGGCGACTTCAAGCTGTGCTCCTTGGAGGTGTACCTTGACTGCTCTCTGGAGAATCTCTCTGCAAAAGACTGTGCTGGGAGCCCGGTGCGCTTTGTCCGGGTTCGGCTACCCGGCCCCTGTCTCATCAGTGGACGCCTTCCTTCCTTTATAGCTTTCTAAAAAAAGCTCCTAAATTAAAGGAGAAACGAGTCCTGGCCGGGTTGCCTATTGCGCATGCAGTCTTGGAGTGCAGCGCCGTCCCCGCTAAACTTGGAGATCCGGCCGTCGCCCGTCTCCAGCACGCGCACGCGTTCGAGGATGGGCTTCGAGCCTCAGGGCGAGATTGGCACAGGAAGTCCCTCGCAAAGACGGCCTTCGCTCTGGGTCACCATCGTACTTCAAGTCCAGGATGCCCCAAAACCTTGGCTAAGACGCAAAACTAAAGCTTCAGCCAGTCCATCAAGCTAGCCGAGGAAGCGAAGGCTAGGGCTGAACGACATTGCGCTTCGTTAGGCAGAAAATGGCTGGTGACTTGACGTCTGCGACGGGTTGGAGATCGAGCAGAACAAGGTCTGGGGAAGGTTGGGACGAAAATCTAGACTGCCAGTGAGAGAACTTGTGTGTAGGCGGCTGCTCTGTTGTGATTCTCGGTGCGAGGGCTGCCAAGCAACACGGCCGGGATACGGTGATCTTCCTCGAGAAAGGGAGGTCTTTCCATGCTCAAGTCCTTGGTGACTTGAGTCTGTGCGGGCTAGGGGTAAATCAGCGCAGCGCGACATTGCTTCGAGCAGAGCTCATTCTGAACGATGACGTTCTTTTTTCTCGAATTTTCAGGTGGGTGCTCAGAATGCAGTGCCAGAAAGCCTCTTGGAGTTCTTGCATAACCGACTTTGCCAGGAGGCCAAGTTCATGAAGAAGTCCAAAGCATCAGGGCCCTCGACGGCTGTGATCCAGGAGTTGTCAGAGAACTGGCTCTCGGGATCCTGGCGAAGCCAAACAAAACCCACCACCAAAGTCATTATGAATCGTCGTGCTGCAGGCGCGCGGCTCAGATATGTGTCAAGGGCAATCGCGTCTGCCAGTCTCGAATCTCTTCTTCACTGTCGCCGAAAGCGACTTTGAGATCACCGTGTCAGAAATTCCGCACTTAGGAGTTCCTAGCTAGAAGGAGTGATCTGCCGAGCAGCGCCGGCACTGGCGGAGAAAGGACACCGTGTCCTTAGTTTCGGGGCTGCGACGCTGCAGCCAAAACGAATGCCCAGGGACAAGCTCACTTTTGTGCAGCAAGCACTGATCTTAAGAGACGAGGGCCACAACGCGAGAGATTAAGACCCAAAGGACACCGTTTGCATTGCTTCCTAACAACAAATTCCCGATAAGGCCTTTCAGACCTTTCAGTTGGTAGGTGGCGCGAAAGCCCAGCTCTTTCTGAGCACAAGCGTCTCTTGGAGAAGCAGCAACCGACCCAGACTGCTCAAGCGCTGGCTGACTCCTCCCGGAGACACAGATGGGAACCATGTAAGACAAACTTCTCAGTGGAGGGCAAGCAAGGTAAGCACACTGAAATCTTTGGGCTTGGGGGCACACAGGCCTTCAGTGGTAAACCATGAGAGGCTGCGGAAGGGAGAGTATTGGAGAAGATTTGCACGGTGTGAAGGTTAAGGCTGGAAGGCCTTCAGCAGGCGTTTTGGATTTAAACAGATGTAATCCCTGAGGTAACTAGCCAGGACACGAGTTTCTTCAAACAGAACTGCCTCGGTATCACATGTCCTACAAGGAGCCACAGTGGATTTCGGGTCAGCATATAATCCTATAGGAGGGCTAGCTCTCAAACCCAATACATGGCTTTCGCAATGCTTTATGGGCTTTGGAAAATGGTTTCAACAAAAGTCGCCAGAGATTGATGATTACTCGGACTCCGTCAGATCAGAGAAAGGTCTTCTGTGCTCGCGTGTTGCTTGGTGGCCGAGCAAGAATTTAATGGAGGAGTCTTGGGGACCCTTTTGGGGTTTAGTTTGCATTGGAAACTGCTTTTTTGACTTGCCGCTGATTCTTCACGGCAGTACCCACCCCAAGCACTGACTGTTTTCGCTACCGTTAGGGACCTGGCCTCGGTCGGTTTTCCCGAAAAGTGATAATACACTGATCGCTAAGCGGTGTCTGTATCATCGGAGGCACAGGTGGCTTGCGATAGTTGTGAGTCGTGGTTGTCACGCCACAAACATACCAGAGTGATCGGGTCATGAAGGCGTGACTGCGCTCGCAGAAAGCTCCCAACCGAACAGACACAATGCAAGAGCTGCTGACAGCACAAGTCTGGCACGGGTGCTCGCTGAGCCTGCCGATTGGAACGAATAAACATTCACTCCCCATGTGGGGTCTCTGGCATATGAGTCTGTGTTGCAGCACGCGCAATTGTAGTCTCCTGTTTCTCCGTTGGGCTTCCGACCATTGGCATGCTGGAAATCAGAAAAGCCTTGCCTGTAGCAAGTGTCGGCGCAGTCGGCGAGTGAATGGCAACCAAGCCAACCACCCTCGCTGCACCAGCACAGCTCACACACGCTCGAGTAGGCTTGATTGCAAAACCGTCTTTCCGGGAAAAGATCCGCTGCGCCGAAGTCGTAAACATTCACACCCCATTCAGGGTCAGTGGAGGGTGGCGAGTCTGTGCGGCAGCATGCACAATTGAAATCCCCCTTTCTCCGTTGGGCTTCCGACCATTGGCATGTTGAAAACGAGTAAACCCTTGCCTGGAGCAAGTGTCGGCGCAGTCGGCGAATGAGTGGAACCCAAGCCAATCATTGCTGCACTTGCACAGCTCGCAGATGTTCGAATAGCCTTGAAGGACGCCCTTCCATTGGTAGATGCTGGTCCCAACCATTGGCCCAGTGCTGAAGGAGGCCGGCGGGTCGATGCAGCACGCGCATTGACTAGAACTCTCGCGAAAGTGAAAAAAATTGGTTTTGAGCTCACAGCTCTCGGCACAGCTTTCGACCCCTGCTGCAGAGAAGTTCAGGGCTGCACATTCACAATCGCCGCAAACCGCTTCGATACTGCTGCTGGCAAACCTTGACGGGCCATCGGCCAGCACTTGGCGTACGAAGCAAAGCGGCAGCGACCAGCGAAGCATCGAGACTTCTACACTCCTCATAAGCACATGTGCTTGAGATGAAGATGCAGCCGAAAAACTAGCAGCGGCCCAGTCGAACCGAAATCCAAGACTCGACCCCGAAACTCTGCACAACACATTCCGGCAGTCTTGTCGAAAGCTTGAAGCAGGTAGAGACGACCACAGGAACCTTGGATTCAGAACGAGCGGTCGAGGGTTCATGGGAACAGCAAGCATCATCTACCGAAGCTACCTTCTGTTTTGACATCTTCTAGGTCCTGCTTGTGAGAAACATCCAGCTCAAACCAAACTCCGCTCACAGCGACGCGTTCCTTGAAAAGACCGCACATCCTCAGACCAAGGTGCCCCCACCAACATGGATCGGACCTCGCGGGGTATGTCTCTCGAAGGCAGCTCCGAACTGTCGTTCCCACCTCAGTGCTTCAGCGCTTTGCAGACTTGATGCCGCAGGCTACGGCGAGGCAGCTACAGATACTTCCAACGTTGAACTTACTTCCATCCCAGTTGCCCGGCTCGAAGGCCAAATTCTCGCGGTCGGGCATGAACAGAATCGCGAGGTGGGGTGCAGGGAGGTCCTGCAGTTGCGGCCATAGGAAGACGCCGTCGAGGAAGCTCTTCGCTTCCGTTCGCTGTGCCCGTGATGCATGCGAAAGCAGGAAAGTCTGGTCGGTCCTTCGCATGCTGGTGGTTCGAGATGCGGACCGTGCTCGTTTGCCCCTCGCCAGACCTCGGTTGCTGATACCTTCTGCGCCCATCGCCCACGGCTCACAGCCTCAAAGCAAAACGGAAGGCTGCCCGGAAACCTCAAAGTTGGCTTCAGCTGTCTCATGCCATTCCCCAGGATGATCACCTCGCCGCGGAAAGTACAAAGCAGATTCGCATCCGGGGCTGTCTGTGGTAAGGGGAGGACCCCGCAGCTACAACAATGGGCAGAGGTGTATATGAACTCGTCGTAGACTCGTCGTGGTGACCCAAAGTGCAGTACTCAGTAGTGTGCCTCAACTGCACAGAGTGCGCAGCTCTGTGCAGCTCTGCGAGCCCTGGCCTGAGTCGGATCTCGGTCGAGCCACGCCGCCTCAGCCCACAAAAAGGCCCAGCGCAAAGAAGACGACGGCGACTCGAAACCAAAACGAGCTCTTCTCTGTGCTCTTTGTGCTTGAAGCAGCCGAAAGACATCTTTGAAGTATCCCTGCTCGGCAAGAGCACCTTCCACCTGAAAGGCTGTGGTTGTCTCGTTTCAGTGTACAAGGGAGCTTCTTAAGATTCGGGGAAGTAAGGAAGTCCTAGCCTGTTGCGAGTGATTGGGCCTTCACAAGGAGGCTACATAGTATCTTTTGGAAGAGTGTCTTTCGCACACGCAGCACCAGAAGAGACGACTACCCCAAGCATCTCAGCCTCATCTGTGGCCGCTAGCACCCAGATGACACGCGGCCCGCCGGTTCGGCGGTGAAGGCAGCCTCTTGCGCCTGGAGACGAACCTAAAAGGGCTTAACCAGCCTCAAGTTCTCTCCTGAGGGCTGTGGAGGCCCTGTCCGACACGACAGAGCTTGCAGGTGCTTGCAGGTCAAGGCTCCCAATGCCACCTGTGCGAAGGCGATACACCTGCTCAGATATGCGGAAGATTCAACCGGCATCAGGCGTTGTGTTGGACCACACTGCATGCAAGTTTTCGGGGGTCAGTTAGTATCTTCTGAGTCGAATGATCGTGATCCTCTTCTCCTTTCCTGCTGCAAGGAACGCCAACCGCTATGTGGTCTCTTGGGGCTAAAGCCCTTCCTTTTGTTGGACTCACTCAGAGCACGGCATCGCCTCCATGATTTCACCTGCACTCTTCTCAGGAGTACCTTCGACCTTCGCAATTGGGACCTTCTTGTCAAGGGTCGAGTCGATGGATGCAAAACACTTATACTAGTTACTAGTACTGCGCTCAGTGACGCCACGGGAGCCTGGCCCAGGACAGCGCTCGGCGTTCTAAAGGCGGCTCTGCGGCGTGCAACTCTCCTCAAGCGGAACCCCTCACGAGACTCGACTCCACCCTTCGGCTTCGGATGGTCGAGCTTAGGCTGGAAAGGTCCGCAGAGCAAAGCAACACGGTGCTCTCCCTGTGTTGAAGCCACGGGGCGGTAACCTTCGCAGAGCTCCAGGAGCGACTCCCAGTGCTCTTGCTCATGGTCGCCATTCTCCTGACAAGGTTCTCAAAAACAATTCACATCTCTCACCATCACTTCTCCCGCTGTGGCTTCTTTTCTGTGGTCCTGAGCCGGACGCATTTGCAACCCATGGCGTCTCAGGCATCCACAAAACTGTCGGGCTTTCTGGGCAGTATTCCAGTGAGGCAGCTGCTTGGCTGATCGTCGTGGGAACGAAGTCCTACTTGGAGAGGCGGGGCTTTGGATAAACACATCGCGCGTTCACCTTGAGACCTTGAAGGATCTGGTCGTAAGACGTTGGCTTTTGCGGCTTCGAGGTCGGGCTGGTGTCGCTCGCCTGTGTCACATGGCCATGTGGGTTGGGCAGCTTCGCCTTGGCTTCCTGAGCCCAAAAAGCTTTGGAAGCCCGACCCGCGAGTTCCAAACCACCTAGACCTAAAGCCCTTGTAACCATGCCTGCCAGCTCAGACGCAACACCAGCAATGTTCGGAACGGCGCCCCCCCCGTCAGATCATACCTAAGAAGTTGCTGCAAATTCTTGCAGGACTTCCAACTGTTTGCACGCCGAGCACAATGCGACCGTTCAGATGCGGTTTTTTGACACAGGATTCGATGTTTCATAGCTCTGGGAAGGGGTGCCCGAGGCTTGAACTTGGTTTCCATCTACAAACCCCGTCTGTACCGGTCGCAAGGTGGGCTATGTACAAAAACGTCTCGGGACGGAGACGCTGCCTCACTGCAGCCACTCCGCAGACTCGACCTGTCACGGTGCCCAAGAGAGAATCTGGTCGAACACCGGGTCCATGGCAGGCCTAACACGGGATCCTGAAGTCCTCAAGACCTCAACAAAGCGCAAGACGCGGAAGGCCCACAAAGTCGCACTGTGGGAAGTTCTGCCGGATGTAGTCGTTCCCCTGCTCCTTGGCAAGGCTGTCCGTGCTCGGCATAGGGAGTCTGTAGGATCAAGAAGACGTTGCACTGCGCAGTCTTGTGTGTCTGGGAACTGGCAAGCTGCCCAAACTCCCAAAGCTGAAACTTCCAGATTCTGAGATTCTAGACGAGGCCGGTGCCAAAATTTGCACTGGGTCAGGGCCGGTGCCGCCACACTGGGGCATGTCGCCATACCTTGGTGTTTGGGGCTTTTGGACGGAAGGGGCTCGAGGCCTTATTGCTGAAGCCAGGCTGCCCTGTGAAGAGCTTGTGTAGCCTCGGCAGGATACCAAGCCGTCGACGGTAACATTCAAAGTAGATTCGTAGATTCAGGTGTCTTTTCTTGCCGCTGTGCTGTTTGTGCCACTGGTGCGGAGCTAGATCATGCGACATGCAAACCAGTGCTGCCCCCTCTCACAGTGTGCTGACGTACCTAGCGTGCTCCGAACCCAGGTGCCCGGGGCCCGGGCACTGGCAAGGACTCCTCGTCAACTCTGCCAAAGGGCGTTTCCCAGCGATTCCTGGCCCACAGGCTTCCGCAGCAGATCACCCAAGCTCATAACCCGTAAGTTGAGGCCGAACTTCACCAGAGGGCACTCCAACTCCTCAAAGCTCCCACTGTGCGGGCTCAGGGGCTTTCCCAGCTGTGGGAAATCGTCCAGGAAGATGCAGACGGTTGCTACGCGGGAGTCCCTCGGCCGAGAGGGTAACGATTAGAAAGCCTAACATGGAGGTGCCAAGCACAACCCAAAAGGCGGTATAGGGCCCCGAAACCGAACCAAACCTCGCTTCTGACAAGGTGGCAGTGCAGTGCGAGTTGTATGGCGATGTGTGACCATGCTCTTATTATCTGTCTGATACTCACGAAGTCAACAAAGTTGCCATGGCTCATCCACTCGTTTCAGAGCTCCCAATCGCCAAAGCGGGAAGAATTGAAAGACCTGGGACTCCTGCGGTGCGGCCGCTGCGAAGGACACCATGCCCTCCTCGCGAAGCAGAGCGGTCGTGCCATGCGCGATCCTATGCTACTTCGGGGCTTCAGATCAGGCGCAAAACCCAGCAGGTGGGCCGTTCAGCAGAAAGGCGCATGAGAACTCCTTCTTCCCCGCCCTTCCCTGGCAGTCCAGGATGGGCACTCCCCTCAGCTCGTCGTCTTCCAGGGCCTGCGCTTTCAGGCGTCCGCTGCGTAACGCTCCGGGTCCGAATTTCGAACGTTTATGTCGGGAGTTTTCGAAGCTGCTTGAATGTGCAGAAGGCTGTGGCTTCAACATCACGTCCGCCTTCATCGTCCGCTAGCAGTTGTTTTCTGCATTTCTGAACATGCCACTCCAGACCATGGCAAAGCAAAGGTCGCGCTTCTCTACCTTCGATGCGCATGCGTTCAGTGAGCAAGGCGATCCGAGGTCCTGACACATCACAGATTGAAGGGAGTTGATCCCTGTTCTTCCACACGAATCCTGCCGACCCCCTTTCTGAACTCAGAGCACTGTTTCCTACTTCGCGAACTGTGTGTCATTTCTTTGTTGCGCCTGGTACTTGGAGCTCCTTTCCATGTCGCCCGTGACGCCAAACTGAACCAAAAAACTCGACACCTGAGAAAGCACGGGCACCGGGAGTGAGGTTGAAATGGTTCTCGAGCATGTGCTGTTGGCTTGGACGAACAAGGGAAGTTTCGCAGGACTGACGTAGTTACAGATGCGAGCTGCTTTGGGCAGTGCGGTGTGCGCCTTCGAGTCTTACAGCTGCGAAACCCTCAGAACCCCCCAAGGCACTGCGCGATAGACGGCGAGATCTGTGTAGTACCTGCTCTGGCTTTGGCTCTCGGGACATCGTGTCCCCGAGACCGAACCAAGGACTGCTCTTGTTTGTTGTTACATAAAGAGCGCCTTGCAGCACCTGTAAGACTTGACGTTCGCTTCCCTCTCTTCAGACATGATGGCACAGGCAGACTGGGCACACTGGATTCTCCCTCTCTCACACGCTGCACGCATCTGCACGCATCTGCACGTGGCACTTGTCCGTTACCAGCTGCAAGAAGCGCTGGGCACCCAAGGGAGCCCAGCCAGGTACCACCCTGAACAAACTCAAGAGACAGCTCGTTGACGTCAACTCGGCGAGAAGAGACGCCGTTGGCGTGCACTGTGTCAGGCATCATGTGATGCAGAGTGAGAGAAGACGCAGGGCAGCAGGAGCAGACATAGGCATGTTGCTTGAAACGACGAAGCAACCAAATCCATGATGCCGGAGTCTCCTTCAAGCCACAGAAATACAATCGACTTGCCCCTGTCCCGCAGAGGAATCCGAAGCAAGGCTCTACAAGGAACTCTGACGGAGACCTCATCTTGAGGAGGCCCTTGCCTGGGCTATTGAGCGAAGGAGTTCGGGCTTACACTGCGAGAGCCTCGAGCTCAGGAATCGCCAAGCAAATGATTCAGTGCCACAGAGCAAAGCCTCTCAGAGGTGCTGGACTGCGCTCGTTAAAGTCTACGAAATGCAACCAGGCTGCTGGTCTTCAGCGCGACCCTGCAGACCTGGCGAAAGGCAAGGCCGGCTGTGCGGGGCTCTTGGCTTCGCTTCGGATCCGTATCTTCGTGGTTTGAAGTGTCAAAGACCTTGTGCAACTGGCAGAGAGCGCATGGCCCTCACCAAACAAGTCAGGATGTCATGTGGTTGGCACAAATCCTGTGCCTGGCAGTAACTCTGGAGCTGGAGATCTTCCAGAGGAGCTTCTCTGGTCAAGAGCATACTTGACACACATCATGCAATGATATGCGGCTCTCGCCTTTTGGAAGCTTGTTTCGAAGCAGGTCGGTCAAGGAGAATGGGGGCGGCGAGTCTCTGCTGCCGCTCTACAGTGCCGGCGGAGCATTAAACCGGGCATGCAAGGGTCTGCATGCATAAGATGGAATGAAAGAGCGCCTGGCTAGAACGTCTGTTGTGTCGGCTCTTGCTGAAATCCAGGTACGGACCCCCGGTACAAGCAGCAACGTGCAGGCAGCACGACGTCTTGCGGCGTCTTCTGCAGGCACTCTAGGGACTGCATCCTCGCAAGCGATAGGAGCAAACCGCTGCTAGTCGAAGGCTTCGGACAACCCGGGCCTTCCCCGAAAGCATCCAGGTTTCAAGCCTTCACGACCCTGAAACTTGCCCACCGAGCTAGTGAGAAGCTTCCTGAAAGCCTGCACTATCCTAGGCCAAAGCCTGACTTGCTCAGAATCTGACACTTGAGAGGCGTCGCACTCTCCACGAATGACCTTGCAATGCTATAGTCTTGGGCACCAACTTATGACAGCTCGACTCACAACCTACCAACTTCCCTCTAGAGCCTCTCAGTAGAAGGCTTTATTTGAAGGGGGGCTGGAAGTTCCGTGCTTTCCGACTTTGCTCTGCCCAGGGCCAGAACATGCTTTATACCCCACTTGCCGATGTCATTCTTCTCCATGACCATCCTCATCGGAGCAGCTCGGATGGGACTTCGGCAATAGGGTTGGTGGAGTTTCGCAGTCTTGTCGTTAAGGTCACGAAGTCAAGCGCCTTTCTAGGGCGAGCTGGTTGACACGTGCAGCTTTTGGAAATGGGCGGCGTGGGGGAATGTGGTGCTTTGAGACGCATGATCAAACACAGGTGTTCTCGGCACATGCTTTTCCCACCCGGCCCAGAATCCTCAAGGGCTGAGGACACTCAGGCTGCGGCTGGTCACCGCCTACCACATTGTTCGGAAGAGGGATGCGGAGCACCACTTCATCCGGAGCGGACACCTGCCGCAAGATTTTACGCTGACCTTAGACATCAACTAATATCGCCAGATTCTCAGCTTTCACTTTCCGACAACTCATCTCCCAATGCTCAGCAGCTGTGCTTGGGCGATCCATCTCAGGCATGCATGAGCCCAGTGCTGGGAGTTCCGCTATGTCCGCGGAAAGTCCCGCACCAATAGAACAGTGCTCCATTCAGCAGTGCACTGTTGGATAGCGGCGGGCGCACATCACAACAGAATTCCTGGAGATCTAGGCACGACCGTGTTTCATCAGCTGCATATGTTGAGGATTTCCTCGCGTCCAGATCTTCAGCACTGCCCAAAATGCCTAAAACAGGTTGCAAGGATGAGTCGACTGCCTGCCACAAGGACAGTGTCGCAGGTGAAGCGGACCCTTGTCCCTGCTGACGAATTTCTGTCAAGACTGCTACAAGGGGATGCGTCTTTTCCTACTTCTGATTGCATCCTTCTGATTCGTGAATGCCCATAGTGGCTTCAAGGTTGCATCCCACTGTGGCAGTCCTGGCTATGCGTAGAGCAACCAATGAGATCGGCGCCTCAAACGCGAAACATCCCCAAACAGAAGATAGGCAGGTTTGGCGAGTGGGCAAGTCCCGATTTCAGTTGCTGGCTCCACTGTTCGAGGCCCTCCGCTGGGGACTTCATACCCAGAGACAGGGCCTCTTTGTCGGGAACTGCGTGGGCAGGTGAGTTCACTGTTGGACTCGCCCGGCTCGCTTCACATGCATTGCAAAGAGCTGCTTTTTCTGTCGAATTTTTGCAAGCCTCCCAAGGAGTCAAAATCCAGTTCATGCCTCAGATGCAAAGTGCCATCCATCGGGCTGCCTTCTGGCGATGATGGCCCGAGGACGGCCCACGATGTGCTGAGGTGCCCAAACGCCGGTCCAGCTGTGATCCACGGATGGCTGATTGGCCATGGCGTTGTTCGACTCCACCTCCACGGGGTAGTGTTGCGGAGGAGGGCCATTGGGGCGGAAGACCTGTCCAGAATACGGACTGGGCCTGTACTCCACGCCGCCTTGGTACTGGCTTCCCGCCTTGCTCCAATGGCCTCGCTGCTCATGGATGTGTCCGAAGAGGTGCACTTTGGGCTTGGTGCGGTAGATGGCGTCGAGCAGCGCCGTGCTGGAGCCCCAGTGGCCGCCCCCAGTCATGTCGAAGATTCCAAACGGTGCCTCGTGGGTAACGACGATGTCAACACCTTCGGGGATGTCTGCATAGTTGTTTCCGGACCGGGAATCTCCTCTCCGAGGATGCCAGCCGGCGCCCCAGATCTTCAGGCCCATGACCTCGGCGAGATCGTGATTAAGGACTCGTGCATTCGTGATCCTGTGCTGGAAATAGGCCGGATCCTGGGCGACCTCGTTGGAGATATGTCCGCGGTTCAACCTCCAATTGGTGTCCCAGAAATCGTGGTTTCCAGAAATGACGAGGATGTGCTTGTACTTCCCCTTGAGGCTACCAAGCCAGTCGTTGAAATCGCCCAACTCACTCTCTGAACCGACCTTGGCCACATCCCCCGAATGAATCAGAATGTCGGCATCCGGCAAGTTGCCTGTGCTTCGATGGAGGCTATGCGTGTCGCTGATGTGCAAGATCCGGACAACATCGGGGCCCTGCGCTTGGCCTCCGCGCTTGACCTTCAGTCCAGCTGTAGAAGCCTCGCTCTTGTCTGCAATTGGCGGGACAGGGTCGACCGCTTTTGCTTTCGTTGCGTTCGCGGGCA
This sequence comes from Symbiodinium sp. CCMP2456, assembly GCA_905221635.1. Classification (NCBI taxonomy): domain Eukaryota; class Dinophyceae; order Suessiales; family Symbiodiniaceae; genus Symbiodinium; species Symbiodinium sp. CCMP2456. The sequence continues at coordinate 32,182 of CAJNDV010029469.1, read as the reverse complement.
GCTCTGTCTTGGAGCTCTCTGTGGCTGTCCCGTTGGTTCCCTCTGCACTGGCGACGGCAAGCAGGAACGCAATTAGCGATGCACGAAGAAAGGCCATCGAAGAAAGCTGGATGCCCAAGCCTGGAGGAGCCTTTTGAGTCCTCTTTGAGCCTCCTTGCCTTGTGGCAGGACAAGTGAAAGGCACGCAGCTCGGGGCAAACCGTCCTGGTCTCAGAAATCTCGCAAGGAAAGAAAGGGTTTAATGCCGAGCACCAACCCTGCTGCGTCTAGGAGTCTAGGCATGCACGAGCCCAGTGCTGGGAGTTCCGCTAT
>CAJNDV010029469.1:0-31770 GCA_905221635.1 Symbiodinium sp. CCMP2456 | reverse complement strand
GCAGGACAAGTGAAAGGCACGCAGCTTGGACCGAGAAGTGAGAAGTTCGTGCTTGCAGAACTGTGCAGGTGTTGCACCCGTGGCCCACATCCCTACCATTCCAGTATTCGCTACACCCGAAGCCAGAACTTGAAGGGGCTATTCCAGTCCCGCTTCGGAAGTGCCTTGAGAGTGACACCCGGCTCTACCTGAGCGAGAAGCGCCACGAGGCCAGCTTGTGGAAACACGAAGTACAGTGAGCAAGGAAAGACTCTGAGCACAGTTCCGAGCCACACAAAGCCACCGTCCAGAGAAACAATCCGATGGCGTGGTATGCTTTCAATTTTCAGGCTACAGACGCGCAGCCCAACTCTTAAAGTCGTTCTTGCGGCTGGCCACCCCGTCCGGCACGGTGAAGCTGAAGCTGGTCACCACCCTGGCACGCTTTGCTGAACTTTAGACCCCAAGAGCAAGGCCTCGAATCGAAGTCTGAGTTATACATAGAGTTTCCTATTTCTCCTCGTCAAACCAAGCAAGTAATTAAGTAATGCACCTGCCTGATATATGTGCGCCGCATTGGCATCAGCAAAGGTGCGGGGGGGGGGGGGGGGGGGGTGCAAAGCGCCGCAAGTGCTGTTCTCAAGCCCAGCGCTCTGAACTTCGAAGACACCAGAGCTTTGCAGGGCGCACGACACGGTCTCCTCCACCTGAGAGCAGGTGAGTTAGGGTCTTGGAGCTTGGATCAATGTCGGGCTTCGGAACTTCGGACTCAAGTTTGAAGGGGGGGTTTTGTTGGAAGTCTTACCGCGAAGTTTCTCGGGTTCATGCCTGGTCTGGCCGGAAAACAAACTCCAAACACAGTGTGTCCGGTTGGGGCCTCAGCGCCCTCCTTGCTTGCACCATCCAGCCTGAGCGTTCGGACTTCGGAAGCAACACGCAGTGCCTAGAGAATAGAAGTACAGCAGAAAAAGCCCCTCCGAAGTCTCACGAGTTTTGCCTTTCTCTGTCCAAGCGACATGCCGGGGCCGCAGCTGCCGCCAGCGTTGGGCAAGCAGATTTTACTCTGTGCTAGCTCAGCTTCGTGAAGTCTGAACTATTTGCTTATTGGCAGGCGGCATCTTCAACTTCTTACGTGGCTGGCTGGCCGACGCCGCTCGGATGACGAGCCGGCGCCTCGCGAATCTAAAAAAAACGCTTGCACCTAGATGCAGAAACGGGCACCTCTTCAAAGAAAAACATCCGAAGCGCTATCCGCTATCTGTGTTCAAGCCGCGAACTCGTCGGAGGGATCTTTGAGCCATGGGAAGCGAACAGTGCTGGAAGCTGAGTCTGATACCGGAAAGCTCCACGCTCTACTGCCTGTCTTCCAAGAAGTATTTCAAGCGCAACGTCCATTTCGGCTGACTGGCTTCTGCACCAAAAGAGCCCCTCGCTACGAGCCTTTTCGAGCGGCTATGGCAGCTCTCTCGTCTCGTTTCGATCCGAGGTCGAGGTCGGGGTTCTCCCAGTTTAGGGAGAATGTGAAAGTCTCTGCGACGCTGTGACTCGAAGCCCTTCAGCTGCCGCTCTGGGCATTGTCGGCATCAAGGCTCGCCCGGAAGTCGCGGAACGCACCTCGTCGAGAGTAGAGAGTAGAGAGAGAGGCTACCGAAAGCCCGTTTTATCGACAAGTCGAGAGCCGAGAGCCGAGCTGTCCAGGACTTCGTTCAGCGCTTCGCCTCCGCCTTGCCTCCCGCCTTCCCTTCCTGCAGCCTCGGCACAGCTCAGCTCACTCCAAGCTGATCTAAGCTCTCGCAGCATGAGCCGGGAAGGCGGCCTTCAGCCAGTTTTCCTCCACCCGGCCATTCTGCTGCGAGCGCCGCTGCTGCAGCTCCTCTGGCTACTTCGCAGACGAGCCCTAACTCGTGTTTGAGTGCGACACGCAACTCGCCCTCCGGACCCAGCCTTTTCCAAACAGCCAATCCCTGAAGCCCTTTCGGTGGAGTTGATCCCGGGGTCCGTCAGGAAAGCCTCCACCAAGCCGCCAAGCCTGGGAAGAACCACGCCCTACAAATTCGGGCGCGGTGAACGTGAAGGCCTTACTGCCTGAAAGGCTTGCGGAGGAGGTCTACTCGTGGGTTCGTTTTGGCCGAAGCTTCGAGGACGCTTTGAAGAACAAATGTTTGCGAACGAAGCTGGCCCTGCTAAAACGCCCTGGCATCCTACCCGCATCTAGCTGTGTTCGACAAGGGTTGAAAAACTTGAGACCCACCATTCAGAGGCTTCCCTACTCTACCCCAAAAGCACCGAGCCCGGCTGATGCTACAGAATCTGCTGCAGAGTTCTCGCTGCAACGGAGCTCAGCTCAAGGCCTCTTGCCATCAGCGTTTCGGCACTGCAAGTCGGGGTGATAGCGACAGCACAGTGACAGCAAGATCATGGGCAGATCAGGAACCCTCAAGAGGCCCTACTATTGGCTTGGAAGGCTAGTCTTGGAGCCTCGAGGCCGTTCACGGCCTCTTCTTGCGCCTCTGCGACCGCGGTCGAGCTCGGCGCGTCAGGCGACGGGACGGGCTTGGAAATCCTCGTCTTCAACAAGGGTTGCCACCAAGACTTGCATGCCCTTACCCAGTGCGAGACATGCACTCTGCTCAATAACAACGGCCTGTTGGGCTCCTACAGCCCATTTGTGAAGCTGCTCAGCCCGGGACATACTGAAAGGGCTCCAGAGGCTGGATTGTACCGACGTGCCGGGTGGGGAGAGCGACACCGCGTCGGAGGCCTCTCTTAGGCCCGGAAGTCTAATGCTCCGGCAGAAGCGGGCCCCTATACCGCGGGTTCTGGGCTACTTATGGGGCCATATCGACCCTTTCACCCTTTCTTCGGCTATTTTTGGCTTTCCAACATGCCGACTCCATAGAAGGATGCCAGTACGTAGGTCGAGTTGCGCACCCACATCGTCTACGCTCTCAGAACCCCGGCAAAAACAGCCAGTGCCAGCTGCAAGGGTCTTCAATAAAAGCTCTGGAAGTCCTACAACTCCGCTGCTCAAGGGCTAGTGAGCCTCCTCGTCCACTAGAGCGGACAGGGCGAGGCCGCGGCCTCTGCGGGTGCTGCAATTTTGTGGCATCTTACTCGGGACGTTCCGCAAGCCTAATCTGTTTTCATGGCAGTCAGTGCCCGACATGACCATGCCCTCGACCTGCACTTACACCTTGCAGCCTGCGGAAACGAGCTGGCATAGCCTCCATGATAAGAAGCCCCAAGCCAGAAGACATCAAAACTCCAGCCTGGCGCACCTCCCAAGCCTTGAAAGCCCCTTGAGTCCGAGTAGTCGGTTTGCATTCTCACACCCGGACGATACCATGCGTTTTGCGCTGGTGTTCAGTGGGAAGAAAAATGAAGATGAAGGCAGGCATGATGTTCATGCCGAGGATGATGACTATTTACCATTTTTGCAAACATGATGATGCAGATGATGCAGCTTTTGTGAAATCGATATTCCTGCTTCTCCTTTCCCTGAACTAATGAAGCCGTCTTGGCCTCCGAAAACCATGGCAGGGGCGCGCGTCATGGCGCCGATGCTTGGGCTGTTGGGATCCTTGCTTTGGGTTGACTGAAATGTTGGGCTCCGGCATGGCTTGCATGCAACTGAGATTGAGGCATCACCCAATCAGGACTATACACCTGCCAAGCTTACATGAAACAGCCTTACTATGCAGCATGTCATATTCGAATCCACAAGCGAGCCTGAGTATCAGGCGAGTGGACAGGAAACACGTCATGGAAATTTAAGCATTTGCCACAGTGCCGCAGCAGCCTATCAGTCGACTGCTACTGGCTATTCGAGCCATCCTTGCAGTGTTTTCCTGAGATGGAGCATTGATGCTAAACCTGAGGGGGGGATCCTTCTCAGCCTGGCCTCACCTAGAACTCTCACAAGAGCATGAAGGAACCAAATCTATGCCAAAGAACGGATGGGAGGGCAGGCAGCTTGTGGAGGAAACTTTAAGATGTCAGCATGACCCTCGTCTTCGTGGTTCAGGCGTGCGGTGAAGCACAAATTGAAACCTGTTCGCAAGTGGGATGCCGCTGCCTTTCGCCCTCGCGTCCCAGGATCTTTGCAAGTCTGGTCCGACGCAAGTCCGAACCGAGGAACAGGCTCTCAAACCCGAGATGGTGACCATCATCAAGCCAATCTGGCTTCTGGAAGAGGCAATGACTATGACGACTATGACGTATCCACATCTGAACTCACTCGTTGCTACTCATCTCACTTGGCCCAGGACGGCTTCTCAACATCCTGCACACACGAGCAGCGACCTGAGACCTGGACCTGCTCTGCTCGAACCTCCCGTTTTTGAGGTGTCGCGTCGGCGCGTCGGCGTCCTGTGGCTGCAGCCTTGTCATGGTGTAGGCAGCCCCAGGTCCAACTTTTCCGGGACTAAGGTACCTCAGAAGGACTCCGGGTGCAGACAATCTGCTCTGACATGTAAAGCCGAGGCCGATGACGAACATTACGGAAACACCGGCAACCCTGCCGTGTTCCGGCTCCGTTGACAGGCGTGAGACCAACGAAAAGCAACTTGAGGCTCTGCCCCGGAAAGACTCCACGGTGCCGGCATCCCTTGAATCGTAGACCTAAACTGCCTGCAACCTGTGCATTTTACTGGCTGCTGAGGGGCAGGTTCTGGATCATGAAGGGGAGTTTGGCACCTCAATTCGGAGGCAAGGCTCGGGAGTTTCACAGACTAATAAGGGGGTGGGGGCCCAGCAGTTCCTCCTGCATCTCGCCCTCTCACCCGCTTTGGACCAAATGTTTATGCGTAGCCGGAGCCTCCGCCACCGCCGCCACCACCGCCTCCGGCACTGTCGGAACTTGCACGATCGGCCACTGCCTGCCATCCAAAGAATATTTTGCGATCGGCCTCCCACCTAGCACGGCTTCTGGGTCGTGCTGCAAACGCCTGAAAGGTTTAAGGTGACGTCATCTGGTTGCATGGGTCCCGTCATCGTCATCAGTGACACCCTCGCAGCCACCGCCATCCTGTCAGTGACATCCTTATCACAGCGAATCGTCATGAGAGGCGCTGCTATCGTTACCGCGGTCAGCACAGCACTTGACAACGAGCGCAACCCACAACTGCCCCATCGCCACCAACAGAGTCGTGACACTGGTTGCAACTCTGACAGGCCGGGTCGGCCTCTCGCTTGATGTCTACCGGAGCCAAAGCCTCCTCCTGACAAAACATGGATTTGCGTTCGAAACCGAGGCCCCTCAGCCTGTATAGGCTATGCACAATCGAAGCATTCGTGGTCGGCTGCTTGTGGCCAGAAAGAACTATTTGCAACACCCACGCAGCAACTGTGCAGAAGCTGGGTACTCGCCGCGGGGCCTCGTATCTTCGGCTTTGCAACGCGGCCGACCACCCCTGCGGGGCCTTGCTTGCCTCAACACAGCTGCACAGGCTTTCAGAAACGGGAGCGCTCTGGGCTCACGGAACAGCTTGGGGCTGGTGATAGACCAAACTCGACGTCACATCTGCAGGCACGTGCTGAGCGAACGATGCAATGCATTCAAGACTTCAAATCCACTACTCCCGAAACGAAATCAATCCGATCAGTCACAGCGAGACAGGTCCGAGTCACAGGGTTTCGCCGGCCTGGGTATGCTCCTGCAACAGCAGTTGCTTGTTGATGGACGTGAGCCTTTCAGGCCTCTTCGAAAGAGCCTCTTAGAATTGGCAAAGCAGTTCAAAGGCTCCGAACCCTTGTTTGGCTGAGGTCCGAAAATGAGGCGCCTTTTGAGACGTGAGGCCCCCCGTGTCTTCGCTCGGTGGATTGAGGTGAGGCAACCCAAGGCCCATGGCATGCAAGCACTTCGAGAAAGTTCCGGCGTCCTGGGTACGGGCTGTAGGTAGCCATGTCGCACCTGCAGTCTGGCATGAGCGGATCCTAGCTTCTCAAGCAGGGCCGGCGACTTCACACCCTACTACAATGTTTTGCGGCGTGTGCAAACGAAGTCAGATTTTGCACGGACCTGTACTCTTTCCGAGTTTGTTCATCCCACCCCGATTCAGAAGATGCGATTCTCAACATGCCCAACGGCGTCTCCCCGAAAAGAAAGGCACCTCGTCCGGGAGAAGTCCTCCGAAACTGAGCCAAGAAGGTCGCTGCAGCAAAAGAACCTTTCCACTACCAACCCAGTATCATCTGATTTCAGCTCTCGTTACTTTGCTTGCCTCGGGTTTCGTGCATCGTGAAGTCCGAGAATCCAATACGGCCGGTTTAGACTGGCTTAGACTCAACGATTGCAGGGGTTTTCACTTGGCTGTGTTACACGACTGAAACGGCAACAGGCTCATCCTCTGAAGGTTCCGATGCTGGGGAGCCTGCAATCAAGTTTACACTCCAGGACCCAGGTTCTGCTGAACCGGATTGAAACATCACCGGCTCTCCCGAAGCTTCTGAAACTTGCAAGCTTGCCAGAGGACAATACACAATTGGCGGTTTTTTGCGAACTCCAAGGTGAAACGGATCTCACTCGCCCAAGCCGGCGCTAGGCGCCTCGGCTTCGGCCTCGACACGAAACCATGAGAAAATCCTCTTCGGTCAGAGAACGGAAGAACACTCCTGCGTTGCAATTGCGCCCCGTGATACGGAAGCGCCTCAGCTCTCAACTCTCTCGGGGGCCACTTGGAAAAACAGACTCTGCTCTAAAAGTGTCTGCGGTGCGGGCTTCCACCTGGCAAGACCTCCCAGACCTCCCTCAAAACGCCCGCTCGCCCTTGCCCTCGGCTTGGGGGCTGCGCTTCGGCTCCGCGCTGTCTCGCGATTAGGCGCTGGGGCGCCTGGCCAGGGGCCAGGTCAGGCGAGACTTGGAGGCTCTGGCTCCTGGCCGGTCCTGGCCTGCTGCGCAGGCAGGGACGGCCGGACAGGCCATGGGTCCCGGCATCGCCATGCCAGGCATAGCCACAGGCATTGCCTTGTAGCCAACACTGAACGGAAGAGGGGCACCGACTCTCAGGCGGAAGCGACACGGGTATCTCCAGTCTACGCTCTGAAGCAACATGGACACGCAAAGCTGCTGAGTTAGGACCGCAGGAGCTCGCTGTGGCACCGAGCCCCGAAAGAGCATCCCTTTTGCCACGTCCAAAGCTCGTTACAGCCGAGCTGCTACGGGCATCGGCATGAAGCCCATTCCCAAGGGCATGCCGCACAGGCCGCCCATCGGCCTTCAGTTTTTGGGTCTTTTGGGAAGCTCTCCGTCTCGGGTCTGGCAGTCTGGGTCTGCAGTGGTAAAAGCTAAGGGGCCCAAAGGCTTCGATGTCTTGCCAAGCCAACGGCCACAGCTGAAAGAGCCCTTCCCCCTTCAGTAATCCATAGACACTTGTGTGCATGCACATGCATGTGTGCGTTTTGGGTTGTACCGTCTTCGCACATCTCCTCTGGTGGAGAAACTTCTACTGTAGGCATGACGACCGCAGCACAAGCGAAGCTATCCGAAGCTGAGTGGCATCATCCCCATTCCCATGGGCCCCATGCCAAACATCCTGGGATCACAATTCCATCGAATCGAGGCAGGTTGGATCTGCGGGGAATCGTGGGGGCGATGAAGAAGGTTCGGGTGTGCCTTTGCATGCGGAGGTTCAGAAGTGCTTGGGCTCCAAGCTGGAAAATGAATGTCTGATCCATCTCAAACTCGTTTGAGGACGGAAACTCCAGGAACCACAAGGCCTTGAGGGACGTCCTTCTCAAGGTTCGGAACCGGAAGTGTTTGTGGGAGCTTTTTGCTTGTCATGCGAGCACGTCTAGGAAGTCCAGGACAAGCTCTGCGAGTTCAAAGTTCAGACCTCTTTTGCATTGGATGGCCCACTACATTCACTACCACTGCTTTCGACCTTGTGTGTAAGATTTTATCTCAGCAATTTGTTCAACAAAGTGCTTGTGCTCACCGTTATTCAACTTTCACCAGGCCTGTGTTATGTCGGCTTTCTTGCGACGCAAGTGTCAGGCCCGGGAGCATGCCCGGAACCGGCCCATCGTCGCTGTCGCTGTCCTCACAACACGTTGCGCAAAGCCGACTGTGCCTGGTGTTCGCGATGATGCGACCTCTGAGATATAGGCTTCTAGTCGATTCTAGTCTTGACGGAGCAAAGTCAGAAGTGCTGCGCTTTGGCATTGCTCGAGAAACAAGTTTGGCCACAGAAAACTGAACTACCATTAAAGTCCTGCCAAGCAGACCATCCGTCAACGCGAGTTCTGAAAACCCAATGAACCTTCGCGCAAAAGTAATCGTGGCTGAAGCCGTATGCGTATTGAAACCGCGTCCGTCATTCGAATTGAAACTCTCAACTCTCCAACGTCTGAATCTTCCTCGTGCTCACCGTGAGCCTAACTCCTACAATGCCAGCCCCTCCTCACCCTTTGTCTGCACCGGTACGGCGCCAGGCGGCCCCTGGCCAAGGATTGCTACAGGTGGTCATTAGTGCTGTTCTGCGATGTCAATCGCCTTTTCTTAACATTTCCCGCAAAGTGTCACGACATATGCCTATCTCAGAAAGTTGTGGGTGGCCTGTGTATCTGAATGATACTGATACATCCGGATGGCTGAGGATGGACGGCGTTCCGCCACAGACGCCCCCGAAGTCTGAAACGAACAAGCCTTCCCGGCATCCACATTTCATGATGCTAGATATTGCTCCGACTGTGCATGCGCAGTGGGAGAAGGCTTTGTTATCTGCTCGCCGAGGATCGTAGCGATTGAAGTCAAGGACCAACAACTTGGACTTGCGGTGTTTTTGGTGAAACCCCCAAGCTGCTTCAGACCGTTCTTGACATGAGCCGTGCTGGCCCCACGCTGAAGTATGCTGCTTGCTTAAGCCCTCGTGGCCCTATGTTTCGAATTGCCTTCCCGTCAACAATCCGTTTTTTCTGGGATCCCCGCCAGAGCCTTCTTGGCCTTAGCCTTGGCCTGCCGTGCTGCCCGAAGCTCTGCAGAGAGCCGGCGCTCAGTCTTCTCAACCTCAGGACTCAAATGCACTTCCCAATTTTCCTGGACATTTAAAAAATATGTTCCCGCAAGCTTGTCCTCGCTCTTGGTTGGATGAGTTCAGGGAAAACAGATCTCCAGCTCTCAGAGTCCGAAGAAGCTCTTCGACTGACTGCGGGTAAACCTGACAGTAGGTTCAATGTTTCGTGGCTGCGGCGCTCCATCCATGAGAAGTGATAAGTTGAATAGCAAGAAAGTGTGTAAGCAGGCAGTTGGGGAATCTGGTTCGCTTCATCATTGCTGTTCCTCTCGATTTGCTTTTGGCTGCTGCGGGCGCTGGGCTGCCGAACTTTTCTGCTTCATATGTATGCCGAATCATATGCACGAAGACTGCAGAAATCCCCGGCGCTAGCAAACTCCACTTGGGCATGAATTCGCAGCCAACTGAGGCATCAGCCACCTCCACCTCTTCGATGAAGGCATCGTAGAGCTGTTTCTTGCCAACCACCCTGGCGAAGGGAAATCTCTTCATCCTTCGGGTATGACTTTGCACGGCCTGCCGCAGCCTGAAGAACTACTGCCCACAATCCGCAATCTGGCACACCACCGGTTAAGCGCGAAGACTCGCCAGCTGCACTCGATGATTTCGCCTTCTCGGTTCAGTCTGAGGCACTCCTCTGCAAGCACCAACCAGATTTCAGCACTCGGTACCAGCAGTTTGCGTGAGCAACTACCTATGATGGAATTCCGTGCCTAGGTGTCCTAGAGGCACGGCCTAATGCTGTGTTGTATCAGGGTCTTTCTTTGCTCATCGTTTGCCCTGAATAGCTAGCAGCCGTCTCGGCTGCATGTGAGAACTGTCTTGGAGTCTTGAAAAAGGTAGGGGATTACAGGAGCCACGACGTCAAGAGGTTTTAAGACTTGGAACACCACAAGCCAGCAGCTACACTTGAAACCCTGGAATTTTGAGTGATTCGGTATTAAATTCAGAAAGGGTTGTGGCGATGGTCCTGGCCTTCAGCTCCACGTAGGACTCGCGGTTGTCCCAGCCCACGCGCTTGTCAGCAATGGTCCCTTCAAAGTCTAGACGCTCCTGCCGCTGAGTTTTTGGGCAATGTTCATATTTCATCTGCATTTTCCTCATAATTGTGATCAATCCTCTGCGGGAAACCGGGTTTTTGCAAGGATCCCGGATCAAGAAGCTCCAATGCTCCTGCTGTGACAGCGTAGCGACGGTAGAGCCCAAATTCAATTTCACTTGCAGCCCTTTGGATTTGGAGTGTGGTCCTTGCACTCATTTGACTTTGACAACCCTCAGCTCAAGCTGCGGCTCCTCAAAGACACCGGGGCCTTTCTTTTCCCGATAGCGGATGGACACGTGTGCGCCTGGTTCTTCGGTCTTTTCGGCTGCTTTCGAAAGAAGGAACTCCATGACCAAGATCCGCACCCACGCGATGTCTTGGGACCCCGGCCCCCGGCCTAGGCGCAAGCCCTTGAGGAGCATCCGCCTTTGCCCTGGGCCCTTGCCTTGCAGGTTCGAAGCTCAGGCCGAGCCTGTTCTGAGTAAGTTGCACAGTTCACGTTAGTTACGTGGACGTGTCCTGCACAGCAGGACAGTAAGGAATCGAATTTCGGAGCCTTGCTCGTGTGTAGCATCGAGGGATCCGGCTTGCCACTGACGCGTGTCGTGCCCACCACAACTACTTTCAAATCTGGGTTCTTGCGACCCGCGAGGAAAGTATGAGAGTAACCCCATGTCTCCAAACTCGGTCTGAAATGTCCGGAGCCTGCATTCAACCCTCTAAAGCGCCAGGTCTCCTGCACCTTTTGACTTTCATGCCTCCCACTTCACCCTCCGAAAGCTCCAAATCCCCTTAACGCCTTAATGCCAAACTCTGGCAGCCTCAACAGGAACCTTTTCAACTTTCGGACCTCCCCGCGGGGCTGCACCGGCGACCCCGCCGCAGGGACCGGAGGCCATGGCGCACAACTTTCTGGGCCCTGGGCCTCTGCAAAAGGGTTATTCGCTGCGCGGGGATGGGGTGGGTGCTCAAGGGCGGGGCGGACCGAAGTCGCGAGCTTCTTTTCGGGTTTGACACTTGGACTCAAAGCAACTTGGACTGGACGCAAAGGATTTCAGCACCTCTGCTGCGTGGGCTATATGACTTTAGAGCTGGGGAGCTGTTATTGGTGCTTCGGTTAGCGGGGCTGAAGCGACTAGGGTTGGCTTTGTTGGGCGTCGGGGGTGCGGCCGTACTCCATGTAGTAGCCGCAATCGGCAGGCATTTCACCGTGGGGGTGGCTTGTGGTTGCGAAAGCTGCTCTGAGCCCGAATTCAACACGGACGGCCAGCTGCAGCCACCTCCCTAGCGCGTGCTTTTCTTGAACCTTTCAAGGATCCCTGTACCCTTTCGTGCATAGACTGAACTTCTGATTTCCGAACCTGCCGGCTTGCAATCTTGAATCCTCCGGAGACTGCATCAGTCAAGTTTCGGATGTGGGGTACTCTCCATTTCAGGTCTCCTGCAACCCCAGCGTTTTCTCTGTGGTGCCACGAAGCGATGCGGGGGGGTCCCCGAAGCCCACATCTAGGTGAGGCCTGAGCTGGCAAGAGCAAACACATCTTCACTTGGACCAGTGAACTCAATCATTGCGAGCTGTTAGTTGGTTGTTGGAACTTAGTCGAGTTCCGAAGAATGCCACTTGAGCTGTCTTGGCTTTTTTTGCCGCATGCAGGCTCCAAATGCTCTTTTGGTTGTTTGGGGTTGGGTTGGATGAATGGGACCTTTGTCGCAGCTCCGCGTGTCGTTTGCAGCAGGGACTCAAATCGAATCCCGTATTGAAAGAGAGCAGGAATAAATCTCACGGGTGACAACGACACCCCAATACATGATGTATTCCTACAATACGTATTGCAGTTGGACAACTTGCAGCAAAACATCTCCACTGCAGCCAAGCAGCCACCGCCACCTACAGACTCCAAACCTTTCTGCACTTTACGATGCTGCTCCTCACGGCAGGCAGGTTTGGGCACCACGTGTGCAAGAGAATCCGATGCAAAGGCTAGAACGGAGTTTGCGATGGGCTACAAACATCCAAGCACATGTTCGGGCAGCCTGGAGGCCAACAAGTCTGAACCGTCCTCTCTCTTCTGGATGAGGCCACGCTCATGGAGAAGCGACTCGGCCTGCAAGCTTTCCGATGGGTTGACTCTTTGGACAACCCCTCAGTGCCAGAATGTCGTTCCATCCGGTTGCGGATTTCGGACATGCTCAGGCCTGGACATCCCGAAGAAACTGGACAAACCATGCCCGAGCGCCTGGGACCCCATTGCCGCAGCAACTCGCTGTTGCTGCTCCTGCAAAGATCTTGAGGCACCATCGCCTAACGTAAGCTTCGGCAAGGTTGAAGAGTCCGGACGTGGACAAACCAGATCACCAAAGAGCCTGGTGACTTGCCTTCATCTGTCTGCCTGAACCTCTAACCTTTCAAGTCCTGCGTTCGCTGTTGGTTGGTCCGGATGATGGCCTCAAGCTCCTGCAGCACAAAATGCGTCCGCTGCGCACGCCTACCGCAAGGCTCATTCATGTAGCCTTCTGAAAATGCCACACAAAAGGATGTTCAGAGCCACGAATGCTAAACAGCCTGACGACCGCTTTCGCACAGCGACCAAAGTAATTACGGAGAGTCAGCAGGCTGACTGTGGCTCAGTACCAATCAAAGCTCTCCTGCTTCGACCTCTCCTCTTGATCTCGCTCGTGTCTGAACTCTTCTATCCTGCCACGCCATTTAAACCCCCCAACCACCGCTACAGTACCATCAGGACTCTGCTTTCAATGGCTGAAAGGAACTAATGCGGGCCTTCGCCCGTTTCTGATCGCCTGCTGGCTGTTTCAGCTTCGAGCTTGTTGTGTTTTCTGTGTGTGTGCGTGTGTGTGTCGATGCGATCCATGAAACATAGCCTAGCCTGATAGAACTGCCGCTCTCCGAAACCTCAGCCGCGCCTTCAGCCCTGAGCCCTTACTTGGCAAAAAGGGGAGCTCTCGGTCATCCCGCGAAGCAAACCCATGCCGGACGCACAGCTTCTTCTTCTGCATGTCAATCTCGATCTTTACAAGACCTGACGTCCCGGTCTTGGGCTGAAGACTCCGACGATGACCAACTATCTTGCATGCCTCAACCTGGGCTCGCCCTCCTTGCTTCAGAAGCCGAAGCTGCAGCCCCCTGAAATCGGAAATGCTGAATCCTCATCCTCGAATGAGCTCCGAGCACCGGGCTGAAATGCCGATCTAGCTCGCCTCGTATCTTCTCCTTCCCATAGCAAAAACGTCTGCAGAAAAAGGGGTCTCGAAGTTGCCGGGGGGAGGGGTCCTAGTACTTCAAGAGTGTTGGCTGGTGCGTTGTTTGCGTTGCTTGAGTGCTCATATCAATGCCTTCGTGTCTTTCGGTGCACAAGCAAATAGACAAACCGACAGTTCGTTTTGCATAAACGGATTCATAAGCCGTTGCGTAGAGACATAGGCCGTTGCATAGAGGAAGGCGCATCGATTTTTAGATAGATGGGGAATATGTTATCGATAGATGGATGCGATGAAGCAAGATGGAGGAAAGTATCTGTATCATGCCAGCTGTGGTCATGATAAAGTGATTCATGGCCTACACAGGCATCAATGCCCTGTTCTGTCCCTTGCGGGCTTGCCGGCGATCACTTGCTACAAGAGAAACTCACCTGATGCTCATACCATGGAGGAACGAAGCCGCAAAGCCTTGCCTGAATCGTGGCTTCGAAGTCCCTGTTGTGGATTCGCTCTTGCACGCGCCTCTGCACCTGCGGAACAAAGGAACAAAGGTGGGATGATGGGATGATGATGGCTGTAGTTGTTCAGAAACTCGGAGGCTCAAAAGCCGTAGACAACACTAATGAGACTCCGAGCCTTCCTAGATCTCTGCACAGGGCCAACATAAGCCCGCCAATCGATCCCATTGGCACTGCTAGACAACTTTCATCCCCTCGGCTCTGAGTCCTTGAGTTCAACGCATTGGGAAGTTCGGGAGAACGAGCCGACCGCAAGGACCCGAGAAGCCAGAGAACTCCGCCGGAAGAAACAGTCCCAAAGCCCCAAAGCGACACGCAAGCCTTGGCCCTCGACTGCGTGCAGACTTTAAAGCTGTGCCCCGTGCGAGCCTCCTGCTCGAAACGCTTCGCTTGGGCCTCCTTCTGTTCCTTCTCGGTCGCTTTGCGCTTGCCCTGTCGCGCGGGTGTCGTGATATCAGGGCACAACAATTACAAGGTAGACTGCTGCTGCTGCTGCTGCTGCTGTTGTGTAAGCTGTGCATGTTGCTGATGGTCATGATAGTCATCGTCGTCATCACCACCGCGCCCACATCAATCATACCTTTAAACGTGCTGCTAATTCTCTTTTGAAGTCTTCGCCAAGTGTTGTTTACAGGGTTCACGGCTTGGGCAGTTTGAGGAGTTCAACTCAGAGAGCTTCTGATGTCCCTCAGAGAGGGGCAGGGTGGAGAGAAGCAAGACTCTTGCACTTCGCAAAAACACAGTTGTTGGAGGGACTAACGACGCTCTTCTGGAGCCTGTATCCCGCATCCCCAACAAACCGATACCTCGGAATGAATGGTCCATGTGTATACAGTATGACTCTATGACATCACTCAGGGGCGTGAGTCCAGGTTTGCCGCTTTGTGCAGCTCATTTTGGCAGCCTCGCCTTGGCCTTTTGCGGTGAGGACCTCGCGCTCGCGGTCTCAAAGCTTTCTTCTAGTTGACTTCCGTGGAAGGGAAATCGTTTGGCTCTACATTGCTGCTGTGTGAGGTAGACAACCGGTCTACAACGGGACAATCAGCAGTAGCTCATCCTCAGATTGCCTTACATGGACGCCATCACCTGCCCTTTCGAGGTCTGAAGTTGTACAAGAGCTCGGACCAGCAGCCGAGCATCGAACCTCCGGCGTCGTCGCGCATCCCTGACACAAGCTTTTTTGGACGGTATGGCAGGGAACCAGGCAACGAAAAGCGCTTTTAATAGGCTGCCGGCGAGCTGATTGCTTCGTGCAAGGCAAGTCACACGCCCAAACTCAAAGTCTGAAGCGCGAGCTTCAGAGTGCTCAGCCTTTGAGCCTTCTGAACCCTGGAGCCCAGCCCGAAGCCATCGATCCTACCCAAGACAGGCGCTGCAACCTCGCGCGATCCCGGGACCGAGAGCGAGCCATCGCTCACTTACGATTCCTTTAGCTGCCTTCTTCGGAGGCAGGCGGAGGCTTTTCGAGTCAGAGTATCTCGAAGGCTTGAGACGCATTTGGGTGTTGACCGCCGTTTTTGCTTCGGGCATCGTTGGATACTTGCTGACTGCTTGCCCAAGGCTCGAAGGTATGACAAGGGCTTCGCAGGTGGATCGGGGCGAATGAGGGCCGAAGGGGGGAGCTGGAGGGGTCATGTGATCTGAAGAGCTGGACCGAGGTCGAGCGGGAAACGGCTTTCGACTCCCTGGCAGCAACATCGCTTTCAGCTTCACCCTGCCAACGCATGAAGGGTTCATGACAGCAAGGACCTCTTGACAGCAACTTGAGAAGGTCTCTGTGCAGATGCACTGGGACGCTATGCAGTGGATCTTTTTGCTTTCGCATTGGCCCCGCAAGGTTGTGACACAACATGCTACCTGTCTTCCGTTGGTAGTCTCTAGCTCGACTGGGTCATAGGGTCCTCTAAGTCGGCCAGGCCATAGTCGTTTCGTTCCATGCTTGGAGGCTAGATGCCCAATAAGCCCATTCTTGCCACAAAGCCATGTGTACGCAGTGTACGTCTGATGATCTAACTTAACCATTATCAGCGACTCGGGAGCGGCTCACTCTGAGGGTGCATTGCAGCTGCAATATCGTCGAATCCTCTCGTGGGTGGGAAGCCGTCGTGTGCTTCATGCAAGGCATGAGTGGTGACAAACAAAGGCCTGTGATGGGATCACGGACTGTGTCTTTGCGATCAGGGGTCAGGGTTTCATGCCACAGCCGGCGGAATGATCATGTCGGCCTACCATCTCTGGATCTTGACTCTGCAATCTTTGTTTGAGGTTTCGTCTTTGAACGAAGCCTGGAGCGGGTCCTCAGCCAAACATGTCAAAATCATCCTTCTCCACGGCTTTATCAGAGAAGACCTCCTTGCTCGGCGCCGTCGGCTTCATGACCGGGCTTCCCCCATCCTGCATGGCTCTTAGGTCTCTGGGACGTGCGGTCCTTTTCTGGCCGTGGGGTTGGTTACTCTTCCGAGCCATCATTACAGATGTGTTGCCAAACGCGATCGAGTGACAACACCTTGCGCCACCATTTGCCGTCTCCTTTCGATGTACCTCGGAGGCGGGCTGATTGCCGGCTTTAGGAACACCAAACGCTTCTGCGGCTTTACATCCGAAGACTCAGGACACAAACGGCAAGCCAAACAAGTACCTGAACATGAGACCACTCTAGTCGCCCCAACCTCGCGCAAAATGACAGTACACGACTCACATCTCAGAGTTGCCGTGGTGTGTGCTTGTCGGCCCACCCGAATTGAACGACCAAGGCGGTCAAGTTCCTTGGATCCAGGGAGACGGAGGTATCCCAGGTACAGCGAGAACCCGATAAGACATAAACACCTGGTGAACCACGAGGACTTCAGCCCTTCCTTGCAGAAGGCCGTCTGGAGATAGCCAGGCGTACCCCATGCTCTTCACAAGATGCACGCCACCTGGATAACCCTAAGGCACCAAGTCCAATAACTTTATGTCGGTTCTGCCGCACGTCTTCTCGGATATGATGCCTTGCAGCACCCCGTACCGACTTCAAAGCATCAAAGTGAAGCCACTGTTAGATCACCAAGTGTCTCGTCGCTGCCGGCCTGAAACGCCGTCCGCACGATATTCTTTGCGGCTTCTTCCGAGTCAGCCCAATGTTTGCCTCCGGGCAGCTTTGTTGGAGCTTGATGGGGAATTGGGGGGCCAATTTGGCTTCCGTCGGCTCGGTGTCGCGTCGTGTGTGTACATGCCTCTATCTCTGAAGAGTTCTGCAGGGCTGCACGAACGCTCCTCCTACACCCCAAATTGAGAATTTCCAAATCCACCTCCTCAAAACCGAACAGCCTGTACTCTAGTTTCTCCACCAAGTTGCTGGCACAGTCTATCACGTCTTGGTTGGAGAGGACTCTTGTGACCTCGTGGAAGATTCCGCCATGGCAGGAGATCCAAGAGTTTCCGGGAGCTTGGCTTCTTTTTCTCAACTAGGAGTCCCTGTTCGTTGCATGGGTTCTCTGTGGAAAGCTTCACTAGCAGATCCCAAGCGGATGGCCCCCTCGGTAACGAGGACGATGAAGAGGTCCTTGTCGGAAATCGGCAGGACCCTGACCTCCGGGGTTCAGCAATAACCCCAGCTCCCAACGACCTAAACTATTGAAACAATTTCCAAACCTTTTTGATTTGTAAGAATACAAAATAGTTTTCTATATCGGTTATATATGAACTGGAAAAACTACATCATAAGCCAAGTTGTGCGATATTGATTGAAAATACATTATACATGACTGAAATAAAAACGATTCAATGTTCGAAAACTCCATTCTTTCAAACCAGAGTCTGACAAGTTGTCGTAATTTCAAATCAGGAGGCCGTCTTTCATGGGCAAATTGAGACGGGATCGTTTGTTTCGTGCCCCCGAACACTTCGAAAACTGAGAATCGCACGAGAGGAAAGGCACCGGAAAACACCAGACTCCCTCCCCTCCTCGAAAGCTGGCCTGGCCTCGGGGTCGGCCGCTGACAAGGCCGGATTCTTGAAGCAAGCGTCCCCTAAGGACCTGCATATGCGGAAGAGGCTGCCAAGAAAAAGGACAAAATTGACACGATCTAAGACACAGGTGACACCTTATTTCTGTCGATCTACGAGTAGCAACAGTTGACTTGCACGCGTGGCTTTGCCCACCTGGTGATGGAGAGGCCCTGGTATTCCCGGCGCGAGGACTTTGTAGACCCACGCGGGTTGGCCGGGGCCGCGATCCGCCACGCCCCACGGACGTTCAAAACCAAGCCGCCTGCCCTCTCTATCCGCTTCCTTGGGTTACAAAGGGTTTCGGTGGTCTCATGCGCAACTGTTGAGGGCTGAGCGGATCTGCGTGAGAGTCAAGGCTTCCACGATGGCAATCCAAGCAAGGCAGCACTAAACCACACCCTCAATTTTAGTAGGAGAAGTGGCTTCTCGTCTATCCGGTCCGGCTTGTGGTCTTCGGTGATCTGGACCGCTTGCCCGGCTCGGCAGAGGATCGCTCGAGAGTCCCCGATGTGTGCAAGCACCTCGCAAGGGACAAAGCTTTACGTCTCAGGCGCCGGGCTCAGGGCTTTGGGATGGAAAGCAGACTCTTAGAGAGACTGGGAAGTGCTCGAATGAAGCTTCGGGTTGAGGTCCGAAGCTCCAGTCTATGCCCCAGTCGCCTGAGAATCAGTCGCTTCTTTTTGGCCCGGCTGTAAAACCGTGATTTCCGCACTCTGTTCCATACTGCCGGTTTGCACTCAACATGGAGTTTGCGTGTTGCCAGGGCTAACTACTCTGCTTCGTCAAACTTCGAGGAGCGCAAGTGATGCAAGAGGATTCTTGGCGCTGACCACGAACAACGCATACAAACATATTCAGCCTATTCCTGACATTCCGTCTGATGATCTCCTTCGTCTTCGGCCTCGGCATCAGCTTAGAAAGCAGATTCCTAGTGTCCTAGTTCTGTTCTTGTCCCACTTCTTTTCTTGCAGGCCGGGGCCGTCGGGGCCCCGGGCACCAGCCGCAGCGCCGTTCCCAGCTTTGGGTTGCCGTGCAGCAGCGCGCAAACGGCAGTGGAGCCGACAGAGTCGAACTTCTTCCTGGTGAACCACGAAGGGTCACTTTAAATGTTGCTGAAGACTGGGGCTCCGGGTTCACACAAAAGCGTGCATGCTAATGCTCGCTTGCGGCTTCGGCTGGAAGCAATTCACCCCTCAATGCTCCGCGGCTCCTCTCTGAAAGCGCGAGGATGTCTCGGTCCGTTGTCGCGAAGGCCTCACGCACGGCCATCTTGATCTTCTCGTCCCGGCTTGCCGGCTGCACGGCCTTGTGTCTGGAGTCTTACAACAAAAGTCAGGAAAGCTTCTCTTTTCGAGATGGCGTGCTGCTCCGCCATGAGCCAGAGCGTGTACTATGAACCGAAGTCGACAGAGATAATAACCATTCTTCGCCTTTTTCCTGCTCTGGAGAAGCTGATCTTTCCCACGTAGATCTTCAATTCAAGTCCAGGGGTCGACTCAATTATCGCTTAGCTTCCATACCCAAAGCCCCAACACCTAAGCCAGCCCAAACAGACCGGCTTCCAGGAGCCTGGGGAAACGGGGGGTGCACCCATTAACATCGCGGGCTTCTTGGGAGCAGCCTTCTGCCGGAAGCAGGACAAGATGTTCCGGTGGAGGTTCTTGGCTGCCAACTCAGAGACCTGTTTCAAGAGTTCTTGCAGAGACTGAGGTTGCGTCAGAGTTGGGGCGGGCGGGGGTGAGATCTTGACATGTCAGAAGCTGGGAATCACTCGAAAAGTCTGCCTACGGCCCTTGGGGGAAAGTGTTCCTTGACCTGCGCGCCCCCGTGGCCATCAAAGACGCCGAAGTAGACTCCGAGTTCGTCCATGGCCTGAAAAACGGAGAGTCTCTTCGAGGCGCACTCATGCAAGGCCCTCAAGCAAGGCTTGATGCTCTAGGCGTTTGGGGTGTCAAGGCTTTGCTTCGCTCAGCTTCGCCGCTCGGGCGAGCTTCTGGTCCAGAACACGTCGACACGTCCTGGCGAAGGTACCTTACTGCTGCACCTGTGGCTGTCTTCGTTCAAGGCCCGGGCGGGGATGTTGGGTTTTGGTTTTCTTGGAAAAATACTTCAAAGTAAAAGAAAGTATGAGTGCCCGATCTCCTCATCCTGGGCGTATCGGTCTTGCAACTCGATCTGCTTGCCAGGCCAGCTTTCCGCATGAACCCGCACCTTATCGAACAGGAGGTCTGCTTGTCATGTTCCAGGTCAGCACTGGAGCACGGAAGCCAGAAATCAGGGAATCAGAATCCTGTTTGGGATCCCTCATAGCCGACAGCCTTGCAAAACTCTGCGGTCTGAGAGTTGGACGACTACTTCTGCTTCTCCGGCTTCTGTTTCGGTACATCTACAGCCAACAAATAGATTTTCTGAGACATACATGAGATTTGGCACTTGTGAGCAGAAGGCTATAGCTGCTGCCTTGGCAATTGGAGAACGCACCCTGTCAGTCATACGGCCTTGCAAAAAGGACAGCATCAACTTTCGAGGTGCAGCCTCATAATCCCGACAGTAAATCCCACCCAAACATTGAGGAGGGGTCGTAGTTGTAGTGCAAGTAGTTCTGTGAGTAGCATTGCTCTGAGTGATATGTCTAATACTCGTGCTAACTTTCGTGCTGAGTACTTCTCAGCACAAGTCGGGGTACACTCCGGAAGCCCGCCATCTCAGCTCAGTTCGCTAGTTTCTCCGGCGCACAGCGTCTTCATTGTTTTCTGTTTGAGGGGGGTGCAGTATGGTTGACCTTTTGACTCCTAGCCCGTGTGCGAGCCGGCTCGTGCAGCATGACCAGGCAAAGAGTAAACGGCGGAAAAAGGGTGTTTCTCTCAGCCTGTGTCGTAGCACTGCACGCCACTAAGGCTACGGCTTGGACTGCAGACCCATGGGAGTTCCGACATTCAGCAGATTCCGTTGGTCGCACTGAGGCTCTCTTTTGAGCAAAGGCACGCCAAGCGTCTCGGCTGTGACGAAATAGCTCTTTCTTTTCTCCTTAGTCCAGAACCCTGAGGTTCTAAACAATGGAATCTTTGTCGAGGCGTGTAGCGTTTCACGGTGACTACGGACATTTCATGTCCAACGAGACAAACACTACACGATACATTACGATACATTGACACGCTAGACTTAGACTGAGACCAAAAATGGCCATTGAGCACTCACATGACTTGCTTGATTTGTGGGTCCGAAGCTATCCCGACTCAACGCTGAGTGACCAATCAAATTCTCGCCCAAGCAGAACCCGAGAGCCCTGTGAGTAGTTAAAGTGATGATTACTCCTCACAATTGTGTAGAAGCGCACTTCATAAGCACTGCACTGGCACATTGTCATATGCCTGAATCTTTGAACCGCCACAGGTCCTCCAGGTTCTGTGCGCCCGCATGCACAGGGAGGGGCTTGCCGTCCTTCCACGAAGCCGGGATGCAAAAGCCGTTCTCTCAGCCCTCAAGACTGGCAGAAGACTCTCGTGCGTGAAACATTGAAGCTGTGCACCGCGAATCCCCAAAAGGCCATGTCCTTCCCGAGCATGACAACGTCTTGCGCCCTGGGCTTTCCATCTTGCTCCTTGGTCGCACAATCGCTTCTGCTCGTGGGCGCGTGCGTTCTTTCGGATGGCTGGTTGGTCTCAGCTTGGGGATCCAGCCGGCGCGAGCATGCCATTCGCGGCTCGAGCAGGCAGTGCAAGGGCGTGAAACCCCCCTGCTGTTGGTTGTGTTGTTGGTTGATGATGTACGGCAGCTCTTTCCCACGCAAGCGCATCTGAATGATGCTTTCCCCAAGCCTTCCTACAGGTTGTCCTTCGAGAGCACCGAAGCCTTTGAAGGAGACCCTAAATTTCCGAAACCTCGAAGCCCTGAGGCATTTCATGCCGCCGCAGGCTCCCCCAGCTTGTAGAGGACCTTGGAGCCCTCCCGGAGGTTGATGGGATTCTTGCTGGTGCTGCCCACCACATTCCTTGGCCGTCACAGCTTCGGCTTTCAGGTCGGGCCATGTCGGGCCTGGGCCTGTGAGGGAGGATCGCCAAGAGTCCACAAGTGGACGAAGATGCTCTTCGGAGCCTCCTCGTCTTCCCGAACGAGGGGAATGATGAAGCCGAAGCCCTTCTCGGCGTTCCATTCCCGCACCTCAAGGGGAAGAAGGCAGTGCTTCCTCTGGCTTTCTAAAGTCCCTTACAAAGCCCCCAGATCCGATTCCCGTGGCGCACCCTCCCTTCGATCTTCTTGTCGGGTTCTCCCTCCGGTTTCTCCTTCTCCGGAGGCCGCGGCGCTGGTGCAATCTCTACCTTTGCTACAAGGCTTTCGGAATTCAGGTGCGGCAATCCGTCTCCCGTTGAAGGCTTGGTGGGCTCCACAAGTAGAACACGCCACTCACCATGAAACACACAAATCTGAAGACACACAGCGAAAAAGTTCTAGAGACCCTACTTGGCCCGTTAAGGTGCGGGAGCGGCGGGGACACCATCTTCCCGGATTGCCCTGGGGGGGGCCGCGGCCGCGGCTGCTCCTTCCCCGAAGTGGACGAACCTTGGCCGGGCCGTTCTTTATCGTCGATTTTCTGCTTCTACATGACAGGGCTTCCGAGACAGAGTTGGGAATCCGGTGTAAAGGTCCCAAGCAAGGCCTCAAGGCGTTCGAGCAGATTCTGGCCAAATAGTCTTCTCTCGGCTTGGGAATTCTCCGTTCACTGTCTCTGACAACTCGGACGTCAAGGCAAGGGGGCTTCGAGGAAGTATCACCCTGACAGCCTCGATTACGAGCTTCAAAACACGAGCTTCAAATACCAAGGCAATTGGTACAACGAGTGACCGAGAAGCTATGCACACCAAAGCGTGCAACCTCTGAGAGAGAAAGTAAAGGGATCGGACTTACTAAGTGAGGCACATGACCGCTCTCCCGAAACCGCACGGGGCATCCCTATCCGAAGCAGTGATCCCATGTGATCCCAACGGGCAGAGGGACTCGGTGGACTGGATGGCCCTCCGCATCTCCTCCGACTGCTTCCTTAGACTCGCCGATCGGCTTCAAAAATCGAAGGGTCTCTTCTTGGAGAACCTAACTAACTAGGCTTTTTGAGCCCTGTTCTTGAGGGAGCCAAGACGAAGCCAAGGCTCATCTTCCGGACGATGGGGTCATCGTCGTCGTCGATCTTCCGAAAGTTCTTCGGGTCGCCCTCCTTCTGTATGTAATATACTCCACTCTTGATGTGGAGGTAGAGCCCGGTCTCGGGATGGAATTTCCATTTGCCTGAGTAGCAAAAGTGTGGTCTTCGCCTTCCCCCCCTTAACAAGCTTGAGTCGCAGTCTTATGCACAGGCCAAGGTGCTAGTCTTCTTGTAGACGTACCAGCCGCTTCCATCAGGACTAGGTTCATAATCCTTGTGGCTCTGGGCTGTAGAGCTGGCTTTCAGTGGCGAAAACTTGCAGGGGGTCTTTTGGGACTTGAGCTTCACACGCAACAAACGCTGCAGTTGACGAGTCCTGGACGAATTTCCGCAAAAAAGATATCACAGAACAGCCAAGATTCTGCAAAGCTGGTGGGCGGCACCCGCTCTGGTGTCTTTGATCTCTGCTGCTTCCGAGTTGCTCGTCCTGGGTCCAAGAGCTCAGGGTTTACGGTTCAGGGTCGCACTTCCATCCTAGCAAAGCCCTGAACCGCCTTCACAGAACACAAGGTTTGGTTCCTCGCGCATGGCTCTCTGACCTATCCGTCTTCAAACATAGTGAGAATCACCCCCTTTCCAAAAAAGCGTTGAAAGGGCTGATCCAATCAAGGCAAGGCCTCGAGATTTGGACCTCGACGCTGCTGCGCGCCGCTTCGGAGAGGGTGTTCGCTTGCGGGGCGAAGCGCTCTCGGAGGAAGCCCTTCTACGATCTCCTTGGGTGAGCGGTTCCGCGTGTTTCTTTGGGGTACATAGACTGCAGGCACACGAGTCTGGCTGCGACTTGTGGTTTTATTTCGTGGGAAGCGTTCGGGATTCCAAGCGTTTGGGACAGCTCCACAAAACTTGTCGAAGGGCGCTGGCATCACTTTCCTGTTCAGCCTCGCTGCGTTGTATCGGTGCCAAACATGCCCACGGCGAAAACGTCAATCAGCCCTAAATCCGAAGTATCCGAAACCCTGCCTCGCATAGTGGCCCCTCGCATCACTGGCCACATCCTGTCTCGAGACTGTTCTTCCTTTTAGCCGCTGCTCTCAGGCAAGAGGCGAGATTTGGATCTGCGATTCTTCGACCGGCTGCGGTTCTCTTTGCGCGCCCTTGATCCTGAGCTGCTAATGGCTTCTATCCTCCATGCACTGCCATGCACCTGGTAAACAAGGAGCTCGAGTCGCCAAACCTCAGCCGAGCCTCGGCTCCTCTTCGCGCGCCTTCCGGAGCGGCTCCGGGAGGCGCTGCCGCGGCCCATGCTGAAAAGCCCGGACCGGAGGTTGGGCCCCGGCCCGGCCCGGAGTGCGCCCCGTGCCCCCACGCCCCTACTACCTTGAACAAATGCTGCGATGGCCGACTCGACCCGCTCTTCCCTCTCCGCATCTCCCTTTCCCCATCACAACTCATGGAGCTCGCAGAGGCCCGCGCGGCGGAACCACTCGGTTTTGGCTCTGGTGACGCGTTCTCACAACGCGGAGCGAATCAGCTATACTGCTATACTACACCACAACTCACCTCATGCCATGGCATCCAGCTTGGCGAGTTTCGCAAAATGAGAAGAAGCATCTTTCATTAAGTCTTGCGGGGATGCGAGTTCCACAACTTTCCCGGCATCGAGCACGCAAACCCTGTCGGAATGCATGATTGTGGAAATGCGGTGAGCGATGCACAGGACCGTATGGCTAGCAAACTCACTCCGGATGGTCTCTTGGATCAGGTTGTCGGTATCCCTGTCCACGGCTGAAGTAGCCTCATCCAAAAGAAGAACGACGTTGGACCGCAGCAATGCCCGTGCCAAGCACATCTGTTGCCGCTGGCCCAGGGAAAAATTCTTGCCCTGCTCCTGGACGACGCTCTCAAGGCCTCGATCCCCGTTCCCGTTGTCCAAGGTCGAGACGTGATCTGACAAGTGCGAGCGCTGCAAACTCTGCCAAAGGCTTGCATCTGACGCTTCGCCGACTGGATCCAAGTTGAAGCGCAAGCTGCCAGAGAACAAGATGGGGTCTTGAGGAATGATCGTCAAGCTGTGGCGCAAGCAGTGCAAGCCCAAGTTCTTGATGTCAAGTCCATCCAGGAACACATTACCGGAGCCAGCCTCTACCAGCCGCAAGAGCACGTTCAGCACGGAAGACTTGCCAGCACCGGTGCGACCGCAAATGCCGATTTTCTCTCGACCGCGGATGCTTAGGTTCAAGCCACTCAGAACATAAGGCAAATCGGGCCGGTAGCGAAGGTACACGTCCTTAAACTCTATTGCGCCCTCTCTGGGCCATGTCTGAGGACTTGGGTCCGTGGTCTGGTGATGCGGAGGCTCTGGCTCCAGTCGCAAGTACTCGCGGACCCTCTCGACCGAAACTATGTTCGTCTCGCGGTCGGCCGCCATTCGCACCACCCAGTTTAGCGCTTGCGTGACTGAGAGGGCATAGGAAATGGAGAGGCCGGCAACACCTCTGGGCTGTGCAGACTTGAGGAACGCAACCCTGACTTTCAGGACTCGTTCCGGAAAGCGCCCTGTTCCCTGCCTGCACTGATGCTATTTCGCCCGAGCACTGCCAACATCCCCGCGCAGAAGGTGATGGCAGCCCCAAAGCTTTCCTGGGTCGTCGGATTCACTTGTCATGCTTGTGGTTGGAATGCGGGATAATGGGGTAAGCAGGCTTAAAAAGACTTGGTGGCCCGCGTCCAGAATAAATACACTCGCAAAGAGCGATGTGCGCCTTAACTGGGGGCCTGGAATCGGCATCCTTAAAGAGAATGCTGCTGGTGCAAGCCTCGGAAAGGCAGGGCTTGTCTTACAGGTTGGAGAAGCACGACCTTTTCGCTCTTTCCGAAACCTTAGAAGGGTTTTGCGGCATAGCGTCGAGGCGGACAGCCAGCCAGCGGTTGGAGGACATGTTGGAGTAGTAGGCTCTCATACCTCCAGAGCCGGGCATGTCATGCTTTTGTTCCTGTGCTGTGACCGGTGCTGCCGTTCTTGCTGTTGCTTCTGCACTTGTTGGCTCTGCTTCATCGTGAGGGTTCAACGAAACTCAAGTTTTTAGGAACTGCCCGGGCTTCGGCTCACGCGAAACAGGCTCTCGGAGATGAAGATGTCCTGCTGGCCGTAGGCGCGGATCAACGCGGTTCCATCCAAGGTCTCCGAAAAGTGCGAGAAGATGGGAGATCGCAAGTTGGACTCGATGCGCTTCAGCTGTCTGGAAGCCGGGATGTAAAAGTTCTGTGTCGCTCGGTAGAGCAGCAAGAGCGGGAAGATGATGACCAAGAACCACGGGGTTGCGACTGAGATCACTATGATCGTGCATACGACAACTGACGAGACTTGGAGATAGCTGTAGAGGTTGTTTACCAAGACCTCGTCGATGGTGTAGATATCTTTGGAAAACCTGGGCTGTTCCGGCAAAAAGGGTATGAAGAGAGCCACGCAGCCCGTAAACATCATCTCCAGGACCGGAGACCTAGACCACCAACCCAAAACTATCTGTAGTTCCAGTGGAGACACCGGTTGAGAACACGGCCAAGTGGAGTCGTGTCAAAGAACGTCATTGGCAAACGCAGCAAATTTGCTAGGAGCTGTCGGTGGAAGGTGCGCGCTGCTTTCCTGTGTGCACATGTGATTTCTCTTCTATGCTCAGCCCCGAAACTTAAGCCTGATCTTCAAATCGCAGACTCTACAGCCCACGTTACCAGTAGGGGTGTGGAGCCGAGTTTCAAGGCTGTCATTCTGAATAATGCGCTCGTCAGGAAGATTCCAGTGAACGCCTCGGCACCATGCAGAGAAGATGAAAAGCCATAGGAGGTTTTGTGACAGGCTTTTGTTCTACTCGACACTCCTACTCCACAGGGCTTCAAACCTCAGTTCCCTAGGCGATACAAGACTAAAACACGAGCGGAATGCCGGGCTCCAACAACAGGTTTGCATCCAATTTTGTCAAGGCGCTGTGATGCTGAGGCCACCATATCCCAGCAGTCCCACTAAGCTCGTAATGTGAGGCACGCTCTTGGGGGTGTTGTGATCAGACCAGTACGAAAGCCAGGCGGCTGCAACAGACTGGAGACCTTGACCACACAAGACTCCGAACACCACTGCCACACCCACGCATGTTCCACCTGCTGCATTGATGTAAGCCCCATAGACTTCGGTCGGTACAGAGCCGATTTGTTCCTCCTCTTTCTGCACCAACTTACCGGCTTCAGTGCTTTTGGCTTCAGAGGGCGCTGGCTCATCGCTTGTCTGGCGCTCGAAAGAAGCCGTATCACCGTCCCCACGCTTGGCCACCAGCTTAGGAAAGGCGTTTTGAAAGTCGGCCAGGGTACCGCAAAAGGCTATCTTGGGCACAGGCTGTGTGGATTGCTTGTCAGTGGACTCAGCGGACGAAGACAAGCTCTCTGCTTCAAGATCCGGCGACGCATCGTTGGCATCCGCTCCGGTCTGCTGAGATGCACCACTGCGGCTCAGTAGAATGATCTGGTCTGCACTGTGCACCGCTTGAAGGTGATGTGTGCACAGGACGATGGAGGATCTTGACAACAAAGGGCCCTTGAACATCTTGAGCAGCTTCTTAGCAACATGCGAGTCCACGGCACTCAGCGGGTCGTCCAACAGCATAAGATCCGCTTGAGAGTAGACAGCACGTGCCAAGGAAATTCTTTGCTTCTGTCCTCCGGACAAGTTGACGCCCTTCTCACCGATTTCTGTCATATCCCCGTTGGGCAAAGCTTCCAGATCCGGCAATAAACAGCAAGCTTTGACCACGGCCTTGTAGCGATCATCATGGAAAGTGCTGTTGAAAATAATGTTGTCTCTGACCGAGGCGTTTCGAATCCATGACACTTGGGATGTGTAAGCGATTTGCCCAGCTGTCGACACGATGCCTGACACTGGACTTAGGTCCCCAATCAAAGCTTGCAGCAGTCCGGACTTGCCGGCACCAACTGCCCCGAGCACAACAGTCATGTGAGCTGTCTGTTGTCCTTCGACCGGTGCTGGAATGGAGAAGTTGGCCTTCGAAAGAAGCGGGCTTCCATTCGGCCATGCCAATTCGGCATCACGAACTTCCACTGCAAAACCTTTGGACGCTGCCTGGCTGCGTCCTGGGATTTCGGGTGCGCACAAGAAATCCTCCAGTCGCCTGATTGCAACTTTGGCTTCCACCACTGTCGTGATCGCCTCATTGGGTTTTGAAGAGCTCTTGCGAACCCTGGCTGCCCTAGCTTGCTAGCTCGAAACGCTTTAGGCTGGACTCGAGGCTACAAGATCTCGCTGAGCCAGCCGCTTGTGGGAACATAGTCAACGGAAACCGCAGAACGTTGAAAAGGGCCACAGCAGTGAAGGCCGTGCTGGCTGTCAGCTCCTTGTAGAGCCAACAGTACACTGCAAACGTAGCCTCAGTTCGGTGTGGGGCTACAGTTCAAAGACTGCGAGGTCCAGTCCTCTTGATCTTAGTTTTCCAAAATACCAACATGACCCGAGGAACCAAGGCAGTAAGAATCGGGGCTGTCGCCCACATTGCAGAACTAATGATGTTCAGAATTTGGTATTTCCTGAGCTGCTTGAGCTCCATCTCACGAACGCCGTCCAGCCTTGTCTCAAAAGAATCTTCCCAACCATACCTCAGCAAGCACGGCACAAGTTGCACGATGCTGTGCTGCCCCTCTTCTATTGCATCTCTGCGATTGTCTGTGCTTGGTCCACCAATCCATCAGGGATACATTTTCAGGAGACGGATGGACCCAAAAGCCTCGTTGGTGAGCTTGATTCGTTCGTCTTTGATGGTCCTGGTGGGATAGAAACTGAGACTTATAGACTTTCCACGCATTGGCTCGATCCACCGGGCAATCTGCCTGAAACTAATTCGGCAAAACGCTGACAACAGTACGACCAAGTTTCATAAGCTTACGCTGAGCAAGGCGAATTCGTCGAGCTACCACTGCCACCGCTGGAATCTGCACGAGCATCACCTTTGGTGCTTCGACGTCTCGGGGTCTCGGGACTACGTACTTTGACCGCGATTATTGCAGGAGAGACATGCGCAACATATCCGAGCGACGCTGAGTCCAGCCAAAGTTGCCCAACCCACTACCCAATGCAGGAATATCAGTGTGATGATAATCTGATAAGGCGAGCTCCACAACGGGTGGAGTTGAGGAGCGAAATCTTGAAGACGCTGCGAGTCGACAGCCATAAGGTTCACGATCTCTCCAGATGTTCGCTGCTTCGAGTCTTTGGATTTCGAAGCCCCATCCACCCTCAACGACTTGTTGTAAACGAGAGAAATGCAAGCTACATTGAATCTCATCCCAGTGCGGAAGCACCGGTGAAAGTACTGATGCAGAACCATTGTCTGCACTGCTGCACTCAGTAACATCAGCACAACGTAGGACATGCCTTCTTCAAAAGTGCATTGGCTCGGAGAAGATCCGTCACAGTGGTCCAGAAAGTGTAAGATTGCCTTGAGAATGTAAGGACCTGCCATCTGCAAACTGTCATAAACGAATTTGAATGCTGCTGCGAACATGAATGGCCCGCCAAAAGCTCGACGCAACACACGCACCAAGGACGGTCTTTCTTCTCGTTGTTCCTCCGAGAGCGCCAGCTGTGCTTTCTCCGACAAGCTCTCGGCCATGTCATCGCTCCGCAGCTGAAGCAAATCTTTGTCAGTCAAGGCCAGCGGCCCAGCTTGAGGACTTTCAGATTGCTGTGCTCTGCGACGCTCGCGTCTATAGCCCTCCTGGATGATGCCGCCAACCCAGCTGAAAGTAATGCGTGAGAAGCACCAGGCCGCGTCCTCCGCAGAGGTCTCAGCGAAGGTCGCACCATTTACAAGTGGCACAGCAAGCTCTGCACTGGTGACTCCGGCCATGGCCACAAAGGAATGACTTGTGGAAACCTTGGAGACTAAGACTGGAAGGACCTGTTTTTTGCTTCTTGCATGGCTCAGCAAATCACGGAAAAACCTATGGAAACCTGGGAAAGCAAAGCTGTTTGTCTGAGTTTCCTGTCAGTGTACCCGAATATTACGACAATTTGCTTTCTACGCTTGTCGAGTTGGAAAGCATCAGCGGTGAGCAACAAGAATGAAGTTGCAGGGTGATCGTCGGAAGAGCTGCGGTCATTCGTGCGGCAGGGGCGTGGCAGATAGCATAATGAAAACCAACAAAACCTCAACGCTACTGCACAGCCCGTGTTGTCGTGACTGTGGTGATGCTTCTTGCTTTCTTCTTTCTTTTGTCCAGCCGCTGTGGTCACGTCCTTCGTACGCATATCACGCACACCAGGGGCAACCGGGAGAGCCGTTCGGCCGTTAGGCCTCGGCGAGCGCTGCGACCCGATCGAGCGGGGTGTGCTCGTCTCCCGTTGGCTGCGCCAGAGCTCGCCAGACGCCATCAAGCCGCCAAGGAGCGTGGAAGCCAAGGCGCGCTGCAACGCGCAGCTTTTTTGCTGCCCCCACCACCTGCTGTGTTTCTCGGTACGTCTCCACGTCAGATCTGGGTACAGTCGTTACGCGGACGCGCTTACTGTGCTATGGCTGTCGGGCTCGGCTACGGCCCTCCCAGCTGTCTTGCACCGACGGGGTCAGGAAAGCTAGGAGTGACGGTTTACGTGGTTCGAGGATGCACCTTCCTTACGGCCAATCGCTGGTAGTTGGGGTGTGTGGGAGGTACTCTCACCTTGAGCGTCCTAGAACGGACCTGAACAGGACTTGTGGACCGATGCTGCTGTCTGCACAATATGCGATGGTACTTCGAGATACCCAAACCTCACTGGCAATTCATTCTGCTTGGGGATGTCGGCAGGTCTGATACTAACGTCGGCGCTGGTTTACGACATGTCTGAAATTGACTGGCCCTCTCGCCTGCTATGAGCAGACTCCAATAAGCAATATTGTTGTCGTCGATGCTGCCGCTGCTGCTGCTGCTACCGCTCAAGCTGCCACTGTTGTCGTGTTGCAATTGCCAACCTGCAGCTCATGTGCGCGCCGCGCTCGCCAGCACCCAGGAGGCCGTGTTGGCGTCGCTGGACGGTGGACGCACGTGCGACATGTTTCGAGCAGCCTTCTTCTGCCAATTCCACGGGGTGGCCCGGAGTTGCTCCCTTTCGTGCGCCTCTTCTACGGCAGCCCCTCCGTGTGCTGCCGGGACGCATTCCAAGGTGAAGGGTGCGAGAAAGGGGACGCGCAGCACGATGCCCCCTAGCAACCACCGCGCACGCTTCATGCTCACTTGTCTTCGTGAAACGGTGCATGTCGTTGGGGACATCGCCTACAACCTCAGCAGGACCAGCGTCATCACCGCTGACGAATTGTGGTGTGGAAACAAGCCCAACGCCCAGCGAGGTGTTGTCGTCCTCGCTTCGCTTGTGGTGGGGCACACGACCTTCGTGCAGGCATGGGCTGAGGACAGGCTGCGCACAATTGCTCTTTTTTTTGCACGCGCCTTTCTGCGAGCGGTACGGGAGCGGTCCCAGTGCACCTGCAGACTACGTGGCGCGTGAAGCCGAAGCCCTCCCCGCGAGCCGGCTGGCGGGGGCATGCAGCCAGCGTTCGTCTTGCAGGACCTCATGTACAGCCGGCTTTCCGGCAGCAAACGCGACAGTGTCGGGAGCTCAAGCAGAGAGCCGGCAAGGGCCCTCTGCGCCGCGACGGCGATGATGCTGCTCCAGCGAGACACATAGGCCGCACGCAAAGCCGAGCGAACGGCAGCGTGCGCACGCCCAGCTCGCGCCCGCGCGAGGAGCTTGAGGAAGGTTGTGGGCTCGGGACCCCAGCGGCCACCAACCTCGACAGCGAACAGCGAGGTGGCAGCGCGGCGAGCGCGCAAGCTCGGGGTACGTGT
>CAJNDV010029458.1:19424-34545 GCA_905221635.1 Symbiodinium sp. CCMP2456 | reverse complement strand
CCCAGGCTTGCTTGGGGCTGCCCGGGCTTACTGCCAACGTTACCAAGGGCCGCCGGGGACCGCCAACGTTAGGAAAAAAAAGAAGTGCGGGCCCTTGAAGGAACCCTAAACCTGTAAAGCCGGGCGGCAATAAACCCTAAACCCTAAACCCCTAAACCCCTAAACCCTTAGCCCTAAACCCCTAAACCCCTAAACCCTAAACCCTAAACCCCTGAACCCTAAACCTGTAAAGTCAAAAGGCAATAAGGCTCAAGGAGTAGATGTCGACCCGGTCAGTGTACTGCTCGTAGCCTGAGATGCATCTGTGGGTAGTTCTCTAACTTAGGGTTTAGGGTTTAGGGTTTAGGGTTTAGGGCCCAGAGAACCCAAGACCCCTTAATTAAGAAAGATACCTTACATCATGATATTAAGGTCCCCATAATTTTGTGTATATTCCTTAATCACGGGGTATTCCGTTCTTTGGGGGTTTAGGGTTTAGGGATCCCCAATATAGTACGGCACCCTTGTAGAAGGGACCCTAAAAGGGACCCGAATTTAGAGAACTACCCATGTGTGGGTAGTGCTTCATTCAAAATTTGGATTTAGGGTTTTGGCTTTAGGGCTTTGGGTTGAGGTTTTCGTAACTAGGTATTTTATATTTAAGGGCCCGAAGCCCTAAACCCCTAAAGCAAAACCCTAAACCCTAAACGCTAAAACCCTAGACGCTTGGAATAAGCTTCATACCATTGTTTTGTTGTATGCCAAGGTCCCCTATGTTCTGAAACTTGCTCAAGGCACCCGCAGAGGTTTGTAATTCAGGGCCCAAGCCATTCTAAAAGCGGGAACCACTTAACTTAACCTCGATGACTTAAAATACATCCATCAGGAAAACCGATCGGCCCCTTGATCCGTGAGTGCTATAAGACCCTGGTCGGACACCCCCAGCGCGAACTGCCAGAAGTTACCAAGCCTGCATATCCCGTGATGCTGATCCATTGTGGAACCATTTCAGGCATACTGTAGTGTCTGGGATACCACGATAAACAAAAGCCCCTGTCAAGCCTCACAGCATAGAGACTCGTAGAGAAACCCTTTACGTAGTAATATACCTTATCGATCTTTAAATCATACCCAGAGAGCCCAACACCCCTGAATTAGGGAATATTCCTTAAACCAGAATATCAAGGCCCCTATAATTTAAGGTATATTGCGTAATTGAGGGTTTTTGGGCTCTCTGGGTACTATTTGGGTTTAGGGTTTTCCTCCCCTCTAGGATTTGTGGTACCTTCCTTCAGTTGGGAGTGTCCTGGCAACGAAACTCCAAGCCTTGGCCCAGAAAGCTCAAGCCCAGAGAACCCAAGACCCTGAAATTAAGAAAATAGCTCTTAAATTCTAGGGGCCTGAAAAAGGATCTATAAGGGTCTCTGTCAGAGATCTAAAGGGAAATAAGGAATATACCTCAATTGATTATATAGGGGCCTTAAATATTATGATTTCAGGTATATTCTCCTTAATTAAAGGGCTATTGGGTTCTCTGGGGGCCTCTGTAGCCTCGATGCTTTAGCGCTTTAGGGCTGGAGAGACACGGCTGGGGGTGAACGAACGGTGCCCCAAAAACCTAATGTAGGGTACTGCAGGGGCCTGAATAATTAGACTCGGGTTTTGGAGTCTATTATAATGGAATCATAATGAAGAACCACCAAAATAGTATAGGTGTTGTATTAAGGCCCCTAAATTAAACCCTGAAACAGGGATTCTGACCCTAGCACTGTTGCACTCCATCATGCTGCTCTTTTGCGGGCGTTCAAGAAGACTATGCGAGGAGCAACTGCTAACACCCCAAGTACTAGGCACCAGGACGAGGCCCTTTATTTCGGAGACCTGTACGCGAGAAGACAAGTCATCTACATTACAGTTCTGGCTTAGGGTTTAAGGCGTAAAACTGCTTAAGATGTAGGGTGTTTGAGATACTCGGTGCCTTGGCCTGAAAATTCAATCATTACTTCGATCATTCCTCTATACTTGCAATGGTGGAGGCAAAGGTGACTCTAAGGTAGGAGTATGGGCCCCTAGTATGGACCCTTAGGCCTTTCTAGGGACCCTTAAGGGTACAGTAGGTATATGAGGGCCCCAGGTTAAGGGCCCATACTAGGGGCCCATGGGTTCTACCTCGGAGTGACCCAAATCCTGGACCTGTATGGGGCGCGCCTTGGGAGCGCAGAGGAATGCTAGCCCAGGCCGTCTGACTACACTGCCCCAAGGGTTCAGAGGACCCGATAATCAGGTACTTAGGTTTCGGGGTTTAGGATTTAGGGCTTAGGGGTTTAGGGTTTAGGATTTAGGTTTCGGATAGTAGTTATATGTAGGTTACTATTTGGGGGAGTATATGATTATTAGGTACTTGGACCCTTAGGGCGACCGCTGGAACTGAGTAATGCCGGGGTCGAAATGTAGTTACCAGTACTATCTGCGAGGGTTTCTTCTGTACAAGTTATGTATGACATACACCATAAACCCTCTTCGAATTATTCAGGCCCCTATATTACAAAAGCACACTCTTGGCAGTTCGTTGCGCGAACATCATTCAGCCGCAGGGCATATGTACAAATAGGCACACCATCCTATTGAATTCAGAACGAGTTCTGTCGCCGCCTTCCTGTATGAGTCAATACGTATCATATACGTGATTACGGGCACACCAAAAAGGGGCATGTGGATATACATGTGCATGCGATGAATGTGTAACATTGTGAAAATGTGGGCGCATAGATCTGTGGCAGATTCAGAACCACGTCTTCTCTGCGTGTGAAAGTCTCTGGTATTTCAAATTTAGGGTGGGGTGTAGGGTCAAGGGTTTGGGTTTAGGGGTTTGGATTCGAGGTGTTTAGGGTTTAGGGTGTAAAATAGGGGCCTTTATAATTAGAATAGGGTTAGTTTTGGCGTATATTATACTGTAGTTATAATAAGGAGCCCCCACAAAGTAATATAGGTAATTATTTATGCTTCGGTCTTGGGGGAACGAGGGTTTAGGGTTTAGGGTTCAACCTTATAAGCCCTAAACCTCCTTAACACTCGAAGGCGGACTCAAGCCTAGCAGCGGACCACTTCCGGAGCCATGTAGCGCCATGTGCCGACCTGTTATTCCAAGTCATGGCTTTTATGTGGGTAGTTCTCCAAACTAGGCTCCCTTTTGTAGTTCTTTTTATAAGGATGCCGTACTACGTTGGGGACCTAAATAGGGACCCTAATTCAGAGAACTGCCCAAGTCCGGTTATTAGTTTGGGGTTGAGATTGACGGGTTCAACTTCTTAAAATGTTGGCCGCGTGTGTTTGGTCAGCCGTTTTTGGGTGGTGCATGTTGGGATTAGGTTGATGGGTTGAAGACTCATGATCTAGAGGGTTTCCTGTAGGTTTACGAATCCAGGGTTTGACATCCGGACTTAACTCACCAGCTCCCCGAACACCGGCAATGATGGCTGCATACCCCAGCAAGAAGTCAAGATCCAAAACGGCGGGTTGCGGTTCACGTACTGCAACACCGAAACAGACCTGCAAGCCTGAAACTAGACCTTCAATGTCTAACCTAAAATGCCAAAACCCTTAATCATTCAACCTTCGGCGACCCTAAACAATAAACCCAAAATCCTAAACCCTAAACCCAAAACCCAAAACCCTAAACCCTAAACCCTAAAAACCCTAAAAACCCTAAAACCTGAAACCCAAACCTGTTTCCCCTGAACTCTTGGCCCTCGGACGCCGCCCGTCATCTTCGGGGCCGGCTTTGTGTCGGTTTGGAGGCATCCGTTCCTGTAAGGGAGGACCTGCACAGGGCATTTTTAAGGGGTTGTTCGGGCTTCCGGGGTTTTAAGGTTTAAGGTTTGGGGCCTTAATCATTAGACTAGGGTAGTATAGTACAATAGACCCCAAAACCCTGTTCTAATTATTTAGGCCCCTATATGGGCCTAAGGGCTTTGGAGTTTTGAAGTTTCGGGCTCCGGGGCTTCGTGGCTTAAGGCTCCGTGGGTTTATGGCTTTAGGGCTTTAGAGCTGTAGGATTGCAAACTTTAGGGTTTGAGACGGGGTGTCGGGGTTTTGATGGATTTCGGGTTTACAGGGTGTACACGAGTTTGAGGGATTTGTGCACTTAATGTAGGGGTTTCTTAAATCTTAGAATAGGGTTTGGGGGGGTACATTCCTCTATAATTATAATAAGGATCCCCAAAGCAGTCTTGTCAAACCCTAAACCCTAAACCCTAAACCCTGTAACCCTAAACCGTAAACCCTAAATAAACCCTAAACCCTAAACCGCCGTTGGGGGCTCCAGGCTTCTTTTGCTCCATCGCAGGCTAGAGCTTCCAAGAGTTGCATTGCGTCTACGGTTGATGATATTAAACCCTGCATTACCCATAATGAGGAATATAGGGTTTAGGGTTTAGGGTGTAGAGTTGAGGGTTACCTATAATAAGGAATATACCGTAACTCTTATAGTTTTAGGGTCCTTAAGGTAGTGCAGGATTTATATCATCAGCAGTAGTTACACGGGTTCTTCACCGTTCTGTCGAGACGCTCGGCCGGGGGCCACGGTCGGAGCCCATGCAAATGGGTTAGTGGTGCTCTCGGCGGTTTCGGGTTGAGGCTTGAGGCTTTCGGGTTTAGGGCTTTAGGGCTTTAGGGTTTAGGGCTTTAAGGCTTTATAAGGTTTAGGGCTTTAAGATTTAGGGTTTAGGGCTTTAGGGTTTAGGGGTTTTCAGCGTTGGGATTTGGGGTTGGGATGGGTTGGAGGTTTGGGGCTTGGGGTTCACAGTCTGAAGTTGGGTGCTTTCTGGATGCCTGCAGTTCAAGGCGGAACACTCCGAAGGTCTCGCAAATCCTGATCCCGTTTCCATACGCAGTCGTGAAGCAAGCTCTATGATGCAGATCTTTTGGCACAAGCCTCAGCATTGCCGTTCTGGCATACTTCCAAAACCCAAACCTTGTCCAGCACCCTTTCAAAATCTTGATACAGCTTTTGAAACCATGAGTGAGCCCTGACCCCCTAAACCCGAAACCCTGAATCCGAAACCCTAACCCAAAACTCTAAACCCAGAATCCCCTAAACCCTAAACCCGAGACTCTAACCTAGAAACCTAAACCCGAAGCCCTAAACCCGAAACCCTAACATAAAACCCTCACCTAAAAGCCTAAACCCGAAACCCTAACCCAAACCCAAAACCCTAAACCTTAACCCGAAACCCTAACCTAAAAACCTCACCTAAAACCCTAAACCCGAAAACCTAACCTAAAACCCAAAACCCTAAACCCTAACCCGAAACCCTAATCCTAGAACCTCACCTAAAACCCTAAACCCGAAACCCTAACCTAAAACCCTAAACCCAAAACCCCACAAAACATACCAGGTCAAAGAAACCAAATTACCCGAGGGGACCGAGCTCTAGCCGCCGTAGGAGCCGTAGTAGACAACCCCCCGATTTGTTTCATCCCCGTGGTTTAGGGTTTATGGTTTGTTTCATCCCCTTGGGCGCTCTTAGAGCCATAACAAACCCCAAGGGTCCAAGGGACCCAAGAATCAGGTACTTAGGTTTAGGTTGGTCGTTATGTAGGTTACTATTTGGGAGAGTATATGATTATTATAGGCACTTGGACCCTTAGGGAAACATGTAGCATAGCTTTGTGAAGGAGGACTTACTGATGCCGTGGAGTTTCATGAAAGCTAAACAGCTCTAAGATTGTTCAATATCCTGAGCGGAGCACTAATCAGTAAGCTTCTAGAAAGTGGATGAAGGCGCAGAGTTTAGAGCTTCTATGGCGCAGGGATGTGAAATCATCCGGCCTGCTCCTTTATCCTTTTGAAGACTTTAGGATATAGGGCTTAGGGTTTAGGGGTTTAGGGTTCAGGGTTTAGGGTTCAGGGGCAGGTGGCCGGATTGATAGGCAACACAGCATGAACTCGGTCTCCACTTGAATACTTGAAGACGACCCTCCAGTTTGAGACACATCTAGTATGTCATGGTAAATAGTATATTGTAGTACATCGGGCATGGGGTTTATATTAGGGTTTCTGCAAGGGTGCTTGTACGAAGACCTGACGTAGAAGTCGCTGGTCCAAGGTGGCCTTCCATCCTCAGTTCCCTTCTCAAGTAGACGGTCGCGGTCTTCTTTGAGTTCCTGCTTCAACTTTTCTTGCTCGTCAAAGTACTTCGCGTACTCAACTCTTGCTGCTTCTTCCTCTGCTATGAACTCATCCCATCTGCTTTGTAGTTCCTGAACACTGGCCTGGAGGTCCCTGACTTCCAGTACAAGTTCCCTCACGGTAAGGTCTGTCGCTTGGCTGTGCTCTACCACAACGCTGCGGAGGCTGGCTATGTCCTGGGACACAATCGAGAGGTTCTCGTTCTGCTTCGCCATGATCTCTTTGAGTTCCTTCGCAGCATCCGGACTGCTACTATTGCAGTCGGAAGTCGATGTGGTTGACATCGCGCAGGCTGCAATTTCGGGTTTGTGTAATACAGTGGCCTTAATAATTGGAATAGGGTTTGGGGATACATTCAACTATATCTATAATGAACCTCCGAAATAGTGCAGGCAATCACTTCGGCCCCTGTAGTATGGATTCACAGTGTCCAGGAACCCTAAACCCTAAACCCTAAACCCTAAACCGTGGCCGGCCCCTGCCTTACTGATGCCGAAGTCCGTTACCTGCCATCGAGGCCCAAATTGCCATGTTCAGGTTTGTAGCGAACCCCAGAAAGTTGGAACATGGGCTTAGGATGATTAGTGCTAGGAGTCCCCTCTGTTTTACTGTAAGGGCATGAGGATAATGATGTTCCAACTTTCTGGCTTCCACTTTAACAATATCAAGATTGGCTCCATCGCATCTGCCATCCGCCATCCGCCATCCGCCATCCGCCATCCGCCATCCGCCATCCGCCATCCGCCATCCGCCATCCGCCATCCGCCATCCGCCTCCTCCTCCTCCTCCTCCTCCTCCTCTTGCTCCTCCTCGTCATCATCATCATCAACACAATCACTCATCCTCAGCTTGCTGGATTTAGGACTAAGGATTTGGATCGAGGGGCGAAGGTTTAGGGTTTTAGGGGGTCGCGTTAGGGTTCAGGGATCTCGAGCAACTAATTATGTCTTGAGATATCCTGAATGTTGGGGTGCAGGACGGATGTATACCGGGGCTTCGCACCCCAGACCTAGCTAAATGCCCAGAGGTCCCCACACACAGCGCTTGAAGTTAAGGACTACTCCTTAAATCAGGACACGAGCCCCTACATCCTCTAGGGCCCCTTCGGTAATGAAGTGGTACCCCGCACCCTGGGCATCTCCGTGAATGGGCCCACTACGAAAGTTCGAGAAGCCTACATCCGAAGTGCTACTGTACGGGCCAAAATAATTACCAATACTATCTATGGAGGTTTAGGGTTTTAGGGTTTAGGGTTGAGGGTTTGGGGGTTTAGGGTTTGGGGTTTAGGGGGTTTACGGCTCCTTACTATGATTATAGTATATAGGCATATAGGGACCCCAAACCGTATTCTGATCATCAAGGCCCCTAAAATACAGTTCATCGAAATCGGGTCTAGCACTTCGGGTTCAGGGGGTCTTCGGCCGTGAGGCTTTGGGGCTAGAGGTCTACAGTTTGGGTTTCGGATTTAGGGTTTAGGGGTTTAGGGCTTAGGGCTTTAGGGTTTAGGGTTTAAAGTTTAGGGTTTGGGGTTTGGGTTTGGGATTTAGGGATTTTGGGTTCAGGGCTAAAGGTCTACAGTTTGGGTTTCGGATTTAGGGGGTTTGGGGTTGGGGGTTTGGGTTGGGGATTTAGGGTTTAGGTTTAGGGTTTAGGGCTAAAGGTCTACAGTTTGGGTGTCGGATTTAGGGTTTAGGGTTTAGGGCTTAGGGGTTTAGGGTTGCGGATTTGCCTAGACCCCCCAACTACCCTCTATTATGCCCCAAATACCTACTATTAGGGACCATAAGGGCTCGATTAGAGGGCCATTGGGGGTCCTGGTAGGGTTTGGGGTTTGGTTTTGGGATTTAGGGAGACCCCATTCTTACGAGCCCTGCTGGAGAGTGCTGGTTCTTCATCCTCCACGTCCCTACGGCTGATGATATAAATCCTGCATTACGTACCCAAAATAAGGGGAATATACCATAATTCCCATAGGGTTTTTTAGGGTAAGGCCGGATTTATATCATCAACAGTATGTCGACCGACACTCTAACAACTGAACACTGACCTTTAAATTCCAATCCGTCTTCGTGCTCTCGGAGTGAGCCACAAGAAGGCTACGTTCCTTCATGTAAACCCTCAGCCCCCCTAAACCATAAACCCCAGATTTGAGGTCTCGCAGGGGTTTCAGGTTTAGATTTCAGGAGTCGGGTTCAGGGGCAAAGGATTGAGGTCTAGGGCTTATAGCGTTTTAGGCTTTAGGGCTTTAGGGACTTTGGGGCTTAGGCTTTAGGTTTAGGGTTTAGGGTTATGACTTGCAGTACTGGGCTAGAGTCACACATGCCCTGAAAAAGCACTATTGATCATTTTTTAAGAACTCAGGAAGTTCAGAAATAGGAAACACATAGGATTTTCAGCGGGAATCCCGAGGTGTCGATGCACATCGAAAAAGCACGGAACATAGTTTATGTTCGACACACTCCTACGCTAGTTCCTACTATTTTCATATGGGTAGTTCTCTGAATCAGGGTCCCTGTTTAGGTCCCCAGTATAGTACGGCACCCTTATTATAAACAGGACCCCGAAAGGAACCCTGATTTAGAGAACTACCCATATACTTCCCTACGAACGCCCCATCCCGAGAAATAAGGAACACATCGGAGGAACATAGTATCAACATGGTAGTTCAATGCGAAACCCCTAGGCTTCTATGCACACAAATCGACAAGCACAGAACATGGTTAATTGTCGACACAGTCCTTGTTTTCCAAATATTTTCCTATATTTTACCCGCATTTTTCCTTTAGAATAGGGAAAATCGAGAACCATGGCATACAAATAGGATTTCGGTGCGAAACCCCAGGTTGCGATGCGCGATTCTACAAAAAACGCGAAAAGTTGTTCCTTCCCGGCACAATCCGATTATGTTTCTATTTTCCCAGAAACTCGGATTGTCCCGAGTCTGAAACTATGCCTAATTTTTTAACCTAACGATAAATATTTCCAAGCACCTCGGGCAAGTCATAAGTTGATGGCTTAGGGTTTAGGGTTTGACGATCCGTTTGCAGGACACCAGCTGCTACCTGAAGCGACAACCGCTCACCCGGACTACTTAAAGCCTCTACAGATTCGTACATAGGATCCCCTTCGGCCCAATAAGGGAAGCATAAAATGTCGCGAAGGCCTACCTGAAGACAGGAACTCAGCAGCTTCGAACCCTAAACCCTAGGCCCCCAACCCCGAAACCCCAAAACCTACAACCGGTCCACCTTCACTTGGAGGTCTTTGGTGAGAAGCAGGTTCAGCCTTGGTCAGGCAGCTGGCTTTAGGGTTTAGGGTTTATGGTTTAGGGTTTAGGGTGTAGGGTGTAGGGTTTAGGGTTTAGGGTTTAGGGTTTAGCTCGAGATTTCAGAGCCCTAAACCCTAAACCCGTAAACCTAAACCGGGCTCAGAGTCTAGAGTTTGCCGGGAAGGAAACGGATGTAATGTAGGGGCCTTTTTTGAGGGTTTTGGGATGCTTTCTAGTATGATTATAGCAAGGAACCCACCAAAAAATAGTGTTGATATTTATTTAAGCCCCTACCTTAGACCCCTAAACCCACAAAGTTATCAGATTTTGTGCTTTGGGGGTCCGGATCAAGGGGCTTCGGGTGACCGAATCGCCCCGAGCTGCCTAAACCCTAAACCCTAAACCCTGAACCCATGCCCTAGTTCGTGGCTTTGCGATCAGGCTTCGGTTTTACACCACCTTTTTTTTCGGATTAGAGTGTACCGTAGGGCTTACGTCTGGGTTGCAGGGGCTTCGGGTCTTTAGAGGTCCGGGGCTTGGGTTTGGTTCTCATGCATGCTCGGAGTTACGAACGACATACCTGTCCTCAGAGATGGACATGGCAATGCCGCCTTTGGGCTAGAATCATGCGAGATGGCAACTCAAAGTCTGGTGATACTGCACATTCATGATCAGGATTGTGTCTGACACTTACTTTCCCTTGTGGACGGTTGTGTATGCGGTGTTGCGGCCAGCAGGTAGCCTTACGACTCGACGCTGAACCCGTAAAAAGGCACCTCTGAACCCCATACCCTAAACCATAAACCCCAAACCCTAAACCGCTAAAACCCTAAACCCCAAACCCACGGAGAAAAGGCCCCAAAGACCCCAGACTAAGACTTTCGGCCCTACCTTCAAGGATCATGGGACTTAGTGACTTAGTGATAAGTAAGGTAGCCATACTTACAACACGCCTGTTAAGATGCCAATAACTCTGCTTGCGACGTCCTCCAAGTAGCACCATGCCCTACAGAACAGTAACTTATGACCCCGTGAACCCTAAACCCTAAACCCTAAACCCTAAACCCTAAACCCTAAACCCCTAAACCCTAAACCGTTCGAGGACTTCAGTGTCCAGGATGACGGCCTGTGTTGGCAAGGCCAGGCTCCAGACAACAGGCAGTCCGAATACGTGGCACTTTCCAAGTTTCAAACTCCTCTTCACCAATAGAAAGTCAG
Organism: Symbiodinium sp. CCMP2456; assembly: GCA_905221635.1. Taxonomy (NCBI): domain Eukaryota; class Dinophyceae; order Suessiales; family Symbiodiniaceae; genus Symbiodinium; species Symbiodinium sp. CCMP2456. The sequence goes on along the minus strand of CAJNDV010029458.1, from coordinate 23,890 downwards.
AATATGTGGCAATTTCCAAGATTCAAACTCCTTTTTGCAGTTTCGTAGTAGTTTCATACTAGTTTCAAACTAGTTCCAAACTCCAGTTTCAAACTCGCTGCTAAGGGGGAACTGCATTTTCGTGGGCGTGAAAATGAGAAATCTGGAATCTCTGCGAACTGAGGCTTTTCAATTTCGCGTCCAGGAAAATGCAATATCCCCTTAACAGCGAGTTTGAAACTGGAGCTTGGAACTAATTTGAATCTAGTATGAAACTACTATGATTCTGCCTTTCGGAGTTTGAAACTTGGAAATTGCCACGTGTTAGGGGGTTCTGTTGGTAGCAAAGGAGTTTGAAACTTGGAGAATGCCAGGTAGTGGGCTTTTCTGTTGTGTGGAGCCTGACCATGCCCTCAAACCGTGCAGGCACCTTGGACAGTTTGTTTCCGTGAGAGTACGAATGTCTTCCCAGACGGTGGATGGACAAAATCCTGCATGACCCCCTGCGTGACAAATATGTGTTGTCAACAGTGGAGCTCCCCGTGCCCCTCTAATTTCAATCTTGCATGTACATGTAAGTGATGCAGGATTTCGGTCATTCGCGCACGTGCCCCTCCCAAGCATTGCGAAGAGGTCAATGCTAAGATTCAGGGTTTGGAAGGGATTCTTGGTCTAATAAAAATGATGCAGGATTTCGTCCATCAACAGTAGAGTTTAGGGTTTAGGGTTTAGGGGTTTAGGGTTTAGGGTTTAGGGGTTTAGGGTTTAGGGTTTAGGGTTTCTAGCCATTCCTAGCCCGTCGACTGAAGTGACCTGGGACGATTACTACCACTAGCTGCTTCTGCTAGACGGCGACTGCTGCTGCGACTGCTACTGCTGCTGCTGCTGCTACTGCAACTCGTACTGCTACTACCGGAATGGTTTGGAATAAACACTGAGCATGGGAACATTCAACATACGACCTGTGATGATAACTTTCTCACGAAATCGATGATGTTCTGATGCGGGGGCATGATAGGGGGGAGGAGATTGCAGAGATAGCAATAACATCATGGAAATCATCACCAAATTGTCTCCGCCGCACCCCGCCCCGCAGAACAATCCTCTGCTTCAGCATCTTGGATGTATTAGCACGAGCATGCAGCCACGACAGCGATGACTTTCATGCAGACGTAGGTTCAACAACGTGTGAACGACAGTCGAAGGACGAGTATTTGTAGACCCTCTACTATACTAGAGGATTACTTACTTTCGGAACTCCCTTAAAGGATCCCTTGTAGATCGCATAAAAAAGCCCTTACAGATCCCTCTAGGGATCTACTTTTTGGATCCTCCCATTCGTGGGTATAGCAACCCACAGCAAGAACCGTCAATTGCTGAGAGCAGTCATTTTAAAAGTACCAGCACCGAGTTTTCATGGCTAGCAACAGAAGCGCGAAGTAATGATCATGGCGATGCTGATGATGATGCTGATGCTCATGATGATGATGATGATGATGATGATGATGATGATGGTGATCATGATGATGATGATGATGATGATGATGATAGTGATGATGATGACGGTGATAACGACGAAGATGAACATGAACTGAATTATAACTTATAACATGTTGATGGTAACTATGATGATACAAAACCCTAAACCCTAAACCCTAAACCCTAAACCGTCCAAGCCACGGCTTCAAATCTCGATGAATTATGGGATGATTCAGACCATGCAGGTAGGCCAGGGCCTGGCGCGTCTGTTGAACAGAGTTCCAGAGAACCCAATACCCCTAAAAAAATAGGGTTTAGGGTTTAGGGTTTGGGGTTTAGGGTTTAGGGTTTTGGCTAAGGGTTTAGGGTTTAGGGTTTAGGGTTTAGGGTGAATATACCATAAATCATCATATTAAGGCCCCTATAATTCCAGGTATATTCCTCTGTCAAAGGGTATTGGGTCCTGTGAGTTTGCGGGTTTCAAGGCTTTGGCTCTTGGAGCGTAGAGGAGCGGTTTAAGGTTCAGGGTTTAGGGCCAGGAGTATGCGTCCTTGGTGGGATGTTGTCGGGCTTCAAAAACGTTATAGCAGGGTCTCAAGAGTAAGGGTACCTAACTTTGGGGCTTGAGGTTAGCATGAGTCGTCTGGCATGGGAGGACCTTAGTGGTCATTAAGGCGCAAAGAATTCGAAAAGTAGAACAGGGTGTTGGAGTATGCAACAGTCCCTTTTAAATATACGGAAGAGAAAGGTATGATGTTACCATGTATTCCGGCTTCTCAATTAGCTCGCAAATGCGCTGGGGAGTAGGAGTTTTTCACAGGGTTTGCGCAGGGATATACACATGCCGTAGAGTTTGCGCGTCATTGAATCGAATTATAGGTTACCTTACTTCCAGCCTCACAATTGCTGCCATGAAACCTAAATAGACTCTTGACCAGATTAAGATTCAGGCTTTAGGGTTTCCGGTTTAAGGCTTGGGGGTTTAGAGTTTAGGGTCAGGGGTTGAGTGATTTAAATAGTGTAGGGTTCAGGGTTTCTTGCAGGTTTGATGGTTGAAGACTTTAGGAGTGTGGTCAGGGTTTCAGACGGCTCAGAATTTGTCGACTTTAACAGTTGTGGTTAAGGATACTGGGATCCGGGGATGTTGTGTTTTGGGGCTTAGGAGTTTAAGGTTGTGGGCTCCGGGCAGTCTTTTGTGTTCCTTCTTTTCCACACCTTCGCAACAAGAAGAGGTTTGGGTTTAGCCCAGCTGAAACCCCAAAACCCTACCAAGCCCAACCTGGGCAAGTTCGAGCTTATCAATTGGCTTCAACACCCAACGAGCCAGATAGGGGTTGACGAATTTCCTGTATGTATCTCACACCAAGAACGAAATCGATTGCAAACCTGTTGCTGAGACGCTACCCTACGCCACGAAACCCTTGAACACCACCTACCAATGACATGTGATACATAAGACCCTAAAACCCCCTATAATCCGATGTAAACCCTAAGCGCTAAACTTAAACGCAAATCGCCGCTGTACATGTCGATGCCAGCCTCGGACTTGAGTCACTTTAGCGCCTCCCTCCACACAAAAACAAACAAAAACAGGAACCCGAACACATCGAACTGCTGCGAAATCCGTACAACCTCTTGTACTATGACGGATCATAGTGAGGAATGCTAGATTGGTAGTTATTCTGACCCCTACATTGCGCAAGTCTTGACTCTTCTATCAAGCCTGACTGCGAACCCACCAAACTTGGAACATGGGTTTAAGATGATTAGTGCTGGGATCCCGTATACTTTAGCTCATGGGCATGAGGATTCTTGCAGCAGGGTTTGGCGTTTAGGGTTTGTGGGTTAAGGTTTAGGGTTTAGGGTTTAGGGTTTAGGGTTTAGGGTTTAGGGTTTGTGGGTTAAGGGCTCCTACTATTATATTCTGCACATGGGTAGTTCTCTAAATTAGGGGTGCCTTATTTTGGTGTCCTTATTTTTCGGATCCTACTATTTAGGCTGCTATATTAGGGTCCCCTATTTTCGGAAACCCCCACATGTGGCCTCTGCAGTGGAGGTTGCCCACTGAAGAGCAAGCGAGAATCGCGGCTTGAAGAAATTGTTGTACCTGGTAGCCCTAAGCCCTAAACTCTCTAAACCTCAAACGCAAAACCCTAAATCCTAAACCCGAACACCCTCGTATCAGTCTTAACCCTAAGCCGGTTATGGATACTTAAAGTGTTGAGGGCTGAGGCTGCGAAACTACTTTAGCTGGAAGTAGAGGTTAGCATGGGGCCGAAGAAGAGAGCAGTTGCAGAGGGTCGAAGGTTTTTAAGAGAGTGGACTGTCCTGCAAAAGGGGGTTAGAACCATTTTGGGCCCCATGAGCTGGAAAAGAGGAGTCTCGTTGCTTATAGACTGCTAAGCTCAAAATTTGAGGGCAGCTTTTGGGATGATCTCCGAGCTGCGATGACTGGCGCTGCTTGTGCATGTAGGTTTCCACGTCGCCGCCCTCCATGAACTCTGTGACAAACAGAGGCTCCTGCTCCCTGCAACAGTGCCAACTTGTTGCTTGGCTTTAGGGTTATTTAGGTAGGGTTTAGGGTTTAGGGTATTTTAGGGTTTAGGAATGGCTGTTTGCAGGCAACTAAAGGCCGGAGTGGATCGCTTACCCAGAGAGCCCAACACCCCGTCATCAGGTATTTGTAAACAGCTCCACCATAATGTGGGGGGGGGGAGTTCTACGAGCTTCGGGACCTCGACACTTCTTGATGTAGAGGCTCGCCAGCATAAGTAAGTTGTAAGTACGACCGTAACTGTAGATAGGGCTGGCCTGCCCAGTTTCAATCTACATACCAAGCCTGCTGATGCTTAGCTAAAGCAGTAGGGCCTTTCTTTCATCAGCCAGGGCCACGCTACTTCAGGTTCAGATTGACGTCCCATGATCTTCGGTAAGCATGATTACAGCAGAATCTGGCCTGCGGGCAAGCCCGTAAACCCTAAACCCTGAGCCCTAAAACCGAAACCCTA
>CAJNDV010029458.1:0-18961 GCA_905221635.1 Symbiodinium sp. CCMP2456 | reverse complement strand
TTAGGGTTTAGGGCTTAGGGGATAGGGAAATTATAGACTAAGGATCTTATAAGGCATCCCCAAAATGGAACTACAATGAAGATAAAAGGTAGGGCTTAGGGTAAATAGATAGGTTCCTCTACCCTGAACCAAACCCTAAGCCCTACCTATAGGGTGATACCCTACCCTTTGCTAGGGTACCTACTTTCGAAACAAACAGATCCTAACCATGAAACTACGTATTCCAGAAAAGGGTATGACTCTACAACCCCAGTGTCGACTATTCAAGTCCCTGTTGTTGTGTCTTGAGGTGGGCGGCCGTGGGGTGGGTGGGGCGTGAAGCTCTTCCGACTACAGGGAGCTTGATGAAAACGCGATCTTCGGACTTCGGAGTACCCGACCCCGTAAACCCTAAACGCCTGAACCCCTAAACCCCCAGAGCCAAAATCCAAAATAGAGAAACATGGGGTCTTTTAGCTTTTAAATTACGAAAGTAGACTTGGTAGCCCCCTAAACCCCTAAACGCCTGAACCCTTTATAAACCCCCAAAGCCTAAATCCTAAATAATTTATAGAGAAACATAGGCTGTTTTAGCGTTTAAATTACGAAAGTATAGGCTTTGTTAGGCTTTGTTGTGTTGAAGGCCTTTCAAGTCTAAAGCTGGGCAGTCCGCAGAGCTGCGCAGTTTCCAAGTTCCCTCACTTACGAAAAGTGTGTTACTCGCATAATTCTATAGGATTAGGGGTTAGAGTTATAGGGTTTAGGGTTATAGGGCTTAGGGTTTAGGGTCCACCGAAACCTCCCCCGGCTGCGGGAATTCGCGAAACTTGAACCCCAAAAGCTACAAGGCTTCGTATTTCCTCTCGAGAGTGGTTGAACACAAAGCCCGAAGCAAGGCGAGAAAGCGAATACTGTATATAGTATAGAGCTTTCTTCCGAGGCGGGCAAACCTGAACACGAAACTTCATTGCCTTGAACCCGACATCCGGTGCCGTGATCCTATACCGTAAATTGGGGACGGTTGCCCAAGGCGCCCCGCCTATCCAGATTCGCTCCCAACAGGTTCACCAAGCAGGGGTGGCTGATCGCAGTCAAAATGTGCATCTCATGCAGCATCTCGCGCACAGACGTCTCCTCGACACCACAAGCCGACGTTATGCATACTCTAAGAGGACCCTATGAAGCCCTCGTAAATCCTGATAAACCATCACTAAAACTTCAAACCCTACGAGAGGGTGGTTTGGAGACGAGTTGGATGATGGCCGGAGCCACTGAAGGCTCAAAGGCTAACTGACCAGCCGACTTACGGGAAGAGAAGAGGGCTTGATGCACTTAGGGCCCTGGAGGCTCAGCCACATTAGTGAATTCACCAATGACTCTTCATTATCATTCTGGTATTTGCAATACTGTTTGGACTGCTTATTGTACCATTGCAGTACCACTACGTACCAGCATTAAGAAGTAAGTTCATGCCAACGGGTGATTAACTGACCTGACCCAGAGTCAAAGTCAAAACCCAATCTCCAAAGCCTACCTAGAGAGCTCAATACCCCTGAATTAAGGTTTTTTCAGAATACTAAAATGGCTCCTATAATTTAAGGTATATTCCTTAATTCGGTGGTATTGGGTTCACTGGGCACAACCCTAAACCCTGAACCAGTCTCCAATGCGGGCGAGGGGCACGTGTCTCCTTTGAGTCCTCATCATCCTTCAATTGCTTCGGTCGGGGCTTCGGGTACTCAAGGTTAGACTTTGCGGCTGGGTTTAGGGTTTAGGGTAAGCAGTGCAAGATCAGAGCAGTGGTCAAGCAGGGTTTGGGGGTTTAGGGTTTAGGGATAAACCCAACCTTTTATGAGCACTTGAGTCACTCAAGTTCCTAAACCTAAATCCCTTGATCACGTCTTGAACTAGCTCCCGCAGCAGCACGTCCCGACCTTATCGACAAGATCACGCTTGATGCGCTTGACGACGGCCTGAGGGTTGTGGGCTTTCGGCTCTGCGGGGATTAGGGCTTAGGGGTGGCTCTAGTGATGGTCTGATGGTCGTATTTTTGAAGATCGAAATCAAGGTGAACGACTGCATGCAGCAGAAGGAAGACATGATTGTTTAGGGTTTAGGGTTTAGGGTTTAGCTCTCGAAGATGTCAGCAACGAGGCCACTCAGCAGCGTCATATTGTCACCATCGTCGTCATAAACATCGCCCCCCCAATCACAATGGACATGGTATAGGTGCCCTCATAATGAGAACAGGTTGTTGGGTCCTGCTAAACCATAATTGAGCAGGGACTACCCTTAACCCTAAACTGTCCTTCTGCAGGGAGTGTGAGGGAATACGATTAGCAATCTTCCTTATCGCCTCTCCAATAACACAAACATTGGCGCCATGAACAACTACCTGAACAATTCGAATGGATTTTCGGAGCGGAGAGCTTGTGTAGTATAGCTAAAAGATGTTAGGAGAAACCCTAAAGAATATATGGGTAATCATTTAGGCTGGCGATAACAAGAATGGCCACAATCTTCAGCCTGAACCCTAAACCCTAAACCCTAAACCCTAAACCCTAAACCCTAAACCACAATCGCCATCATCGAGATGAAGCCCATAAGCCCTGACCGGCAATCCTCACCTTCAAGCAGGCAGAAGCCTGTCAGGCCCAAACCGGAGTAGGGTTTAGGGTTTAGGGTTTAGGGTTTAGGGTTTAGGGTTTAGGCTTTAGGGTTTGGGGCCTCAACAATTAGAGTAGGGTTTGGGGGGGTCCTTTATAGTATAGATTATAAATATTAGAAGGAACCCCCGAAATAATGTAGGAAATTGTTGAGGACCCTATATCATTGCCTGCATCAACGAGTTACGAGATTTGCGAACCCTGAACCCAAAACCAGAAAGCCTAACATCCTACACCTCGTAAACGCTAGTAAGCGGGCTGGTTCGCCGGGGACGATGCTAAGAGAGCCCCCTTCTTAGGGCAAGTTGGTCTGAATCTGTCTCTCTGTTTCAGGGTTTAGGGTTTAGGGTTGGGTGCAGGACCTATATACAAACCATAAAACGAAAATCCTTGAAGAGTGTTAATGAATAGGCGCATGTCTTATGGTTTGAACACCGTGTAGGAAATCCACCGCAGTAAGTAGCCTACCCAGACCGAACATCCAAGTCCGAACGTCCAAGTATCAAGTCTACATAAGGACGAGGGCTGTGCCGTTCGGCCACGCCAATCAGCAAGGCAAACTGTACCTCAGAAATTGCTGCTTTTGCCCTTTGTAGGTAAACACAATACGAGTCTTGTCGGACGACAACTTTGGTAACAAAGCATGAGGTATTCCGGCCACAACTCCAAAGCAATAAGTCTCCCAAACTACTGGCGCATCTAATGTAGGGGCCTTAATCATTATAATTCAGGCCCCTAGATTACTGCAACCCAACATTGCGGTCCTTGGGCTGCTTGGTCTCAACAGTCAGGTTCCCGAACAAACAACATCTGAACATGGCCCACCACATCAGATTTTGAACCCTAAACCCTAAACCCTCAACTCTGAACCCTAAACCCTTTAAATCCTAAACCCTCAACCCCTGAACCCTAAACCCTAAACCCCGAACCCTAAACCCTAAACCCTTCATCAGACTCAAAAGCCTGAAGCCCTGCATATTACATTCTTGTATGCTCCGCTCCGCCTGGCACCCAACATTGGTCATCCCCCACGAACCCCGCCCGCCACGAGGATGGGGTTTCAACTCTATTTTTGATGTAGTTTCAAGATGCTGTTGCAGTCTTCCTCTACAACTTGCGAAGAGGAATCTCGCTTTTGGAAACCCCTTTCTCCGACCGATGAAAAGGAGCCTTGTCGCCACTCACCAAGACCCGCACTAAAACCTGGTATCATGCGTGGATCTCCCATTGCACAGGTTTTCACCTGTAGCGGGCCGTAAGAAAGTCGACAAGTCGAACCCTAAGCCCTACAGTCGAAAAAGGTTTAGGGTTTAGGGTTTAAGGGTTTAGGGGTTTGGGTTTAGTTTAGGGGTTCAGGGGTTTAGGGTTTAGGGGTTAGGGTTCTGAAACCTGTGACTGGTTCATGGCTGGGATAGTATTAACCTTGTAAGTTTTATTCCTTGGTAAGTTGAGGCGCCCATGAAAATGTAAGATGTTACCCGACTATGAGAAAGGCAACCGTGGAGCCAGAATCCAAAGCCCGCTCCCAGGACCACAAACTTCCAAGCCAAAGCATACGAGCTGCTCTTGTAGGTCGTGCAAAGAACTCGCTTCAACACCATGTCCTGCCCAAGACCCCTTCATCTCTAGAAATTGACCTACAGCCTAAGACAAGGGCCTCAATACTGACAACAGAGTTCGGCGGTAACTTCTAGTACCACTACATCCAGCTTAATTTCGGCACCGTAATGGATAATTCCTACTACTGATTGATGCGGCCCGTCTATCACGGTGACCCGTGGAACACATCAAATTTCGAATCCCTTAACCACTGAAACCAACCGAGCCTGTAAATACATAGAGCATCATCGAACAGTCCCACACATTCTTACAGCCTGCCAGCTCAAGCCCAAGCAAACAGGCCGAGCTCTCTTCTTGCCACTTGCTTCATTAGGCGTCTACATGACTGAAGGTGAACCCATGTAGGAGTTCTTGCGCTGAACATCCTACCATTTGGAGTGCTTTTTGGTATGGTTCCTCATACTCTGAAAATCCGGACTCATTCCCTACGAATCTGCAGTTTGCATAAGCCCAGGCACCCATGCACCCTACTATGGGCGCCTTGACAATTAGAGTTGATAATTAGAATAAGGTTTTGCAGGTTCCACATTATAACTATAGTATACTATACCCCAAACCCTATTTTAATCATTGAGGCCCCTAGGTTACACCCCTTGAGCTCTAAAGCACCCCTACACCTCCCTGCGCCCTTGAGCCCTAAAGCTCCAAGACCCAGCCTGAAAGCCTCTCTGCTACCACCAACATACACATTAGGGTTTAGGGTTTAGGGTTCAGGGTTTAGGGTTTAGGAAAAAACCGTTGACCCTAAAACCCTAATGCAGGGGCCTTAATAAGTATCATAGGGTTTGGGGGCAGATTTTGCTAGAATTAGAATAAGGTGCCCCCCAAAATACTATAGGCAACTATTTGGGCCCAGTTTAGGCCCCTATATTTAATATAAACCCTAGACCCGAAACTATAATCCCTAGGCCCGAAACCCTGAACCCTAAACCCTAAACCCTAAACCCTAATCCCTAGGCCCGGAACTCAGGTCCTCTGGTCGCACTATCAGCTCCTTGGATATGAGACCTCACAAGACTGCCGGCGGCGAATGCAAGGGCAGAGTTGGGGTTTAGGGTTTAGGGTTAGGGTTTAGTTTAGGGTTTAGGGTTTAGGGTTTAAGGTTTAGGGTTCGAATCATATAGGGGCTATAAGTATAATAAGGAACCCCCCAAAATGGTTCAGGTGATCATTAAGGCCCTTATATCAGGGTTCCTTTTAAGGGCTCCTCTACAGGGTTCTGTCCGGGGTTTGGCGGGGTAAAAATCTATTCTACTGTCGCCGTCTCAGGAATTTCGTGCTCGTGATTCACCCAACAGACCCGGCCATTAGGGGATCTCAGATCAACGAATTCTATACTGAACTTAGACCCCTAGCAAAAATTATAATTTTAGCTGCTTCTTAGGGTTTATAGTAGCCAAAGATGAGCTTTAGCGAAGGTTTCCCCAAACCCTAAACCCTAAAGATTAAGGCTTCGGGGAGTGGGATCCCGGAAGGATTCACGCTCTAGGGCTCCAATATAGGGGCCCTAATAGTTAGAATAGGGTTTTGGGACCCATTAGACTATAATCATAATGAAGAAACCCCAAAATAGTATCGGTAATTTTTCAGGCCCCCTATATTACGGGTTTAGCTTAGGCTTATAATGTTGCTACAGGTTTTAAGGTTGGTAGGTTTAGCGCTTGGTGCTGTTTTTATTCATTTGGGGAGCTTGGGGTTCAGGGTATGAGTGTGATGCTACATACCGCATTGGGCTGTTTAAGTGTTTGCCCTGATCCTGCGAGTAGGACATTGGTAGTTCTCTAAATGAGGGTCCCTTGCTAGCATTGTTAGGTCCCAAAACAGTACGGCACCCTTACCAAAAAAGACCTCAGAAGGAGGACTGCCCATATGGGTCTCATGCAATACAGCTTAATCCGAGCCTCGGAGCAAGGACAATACTATTTCGCCATGAAACCAGTTCAAGAGGAGAACATCTTTGTTACGGAGCCATAACCTTCAGAATCTCTCTCAATTTATGAATCCGAGAGCTCAGAGATTGCAGACGTGACTATAACACCCTGGTAAAACCGTAAAACGATATCAAATCCAGTCACAGAGCTGTAAAGCCCTGATAAGCCCTAAACCTTCAGCATTTAACTCTAAACTAACTACCAATGCTGAAAAGACAAAACCCTGCAATACCCCGAAGTAACCCAAACAGCTATGGGAATTATTGCATGCTCCGTTTCTGGGTAATGCAGGATTGTAAGAATAGCTGCAATGAAGACTGATGAACACTTCCGTACAGCTCCGCAGCCGACTTTCGGTATTCAGTGGCCTCGATACTGAGGGGACGCTCGAGGCACGCAGACCCCACGGACCCCTAAACCCTAAACCGCAAAACCTAAACCCTAAACCCCTAAACCCTAAACCCTAAAGCCCTAAACCCCGAACCCTAATTAATAGGGGACCCTTAATAACTAGAATAGGGTCTTGGTGTACGTTATACTGTGGTTGCATTAAGGAGCCGCCCCAAAATAGTATAGGTAATGATTATAAGGCCCCTACATTAAGCCCTAAAGCCCTAAACCCCGAACCCTAAGCCCAAACCCTAAACCCTAAAGACCTAAACCCCAAAGCCCTAAATTGCCAATGAAACCAGACCCTAAGCCTAAACCCTAAACCCTAAACCCTAAACCCTAAAGCCCTAAACCCCAAACCTTAAGCATAAACCCTAAATCCTAAAGCCCTAAGCTCCAAGACCTAAAGCCCTAAACCCAAAACCCTTAGCCTAAACCCTAAATCCTAAAGCCCTCAACCCCTAAAGCCCTAAACCCAAAACCCTTAGCCTAAAACCTAAACCTAAACCCTAAATCCGAAAGCGCTAAACCCCAAACCCTAAGGTTAAGCCCTAAACCCTAAAGCCCTTAACCTCAAAGCCTGAGACAAGCTGCGGCTCTTGATCGCTGAGAGGGACTCCTCCTCCATGAGGCCGCCGCCCTCAACCGGCCGCTTCAAGTAATCGTCCCTGCAGCATTTTTCGGGCTTAGGGCTTAGGGTTATGGGTTTAGGGTTATGGGTTTAGGGTATAGGGTTTAGGGTTATGGGTTTAGGGTATAGGGTTTAGGGTTATGGGTTTAGGGTTTACGGCTTCAGGGTTTAGGGTTATGGGTTTAGGGCTTCAGGGCTTTGGGTTATGGGTTTAGGGTTATGGGTTTAGGGTATAGGGTTTAGGGTTATGGGTTATGGGTTTAGGGAATAGGGTTTAGGGCTTCAGGGTTTAGGGTTTAGGGTTAGGGATTCGGGTTTAGGGTTTAGGGCCTAGGGTTTAGGACTTTAGGGTTTGATTAGGGCTTTAGGGCTTAAGGCGGTTGGTTTAGTATAGGGTTTATAGAGTCCGGGTCTAGGGAACGTCCGGGATCGCTTGGAGATTCTTGGGAGCAGGAGAGAAAGGGAATGCATGCAGCTTAAGAAGCCAAATGGGGCTTTCCTAAAATAGGGGACCCTAATATAGCACCCTAAATAGTAGGATCCATATTATAAGGACTCCAAAACCAGGTACCCCCTATTTTCGGAAACTCCCAAATCCTTCAACGCTGAAGTCACACAGATCCGTACCACGGAAGGAATCTTCTTAGCCTTCATGCATAACCCCGTGTATGTCATTTGATCTCGGGTTGCTCCCTGGCCACATGGGGGTTTCCGAAAAAAGGGGACCCTAATATAGTACCCTAAATAGTAGGATCCTTATTATAAGGACCCCAAAAAAGGGTACCCTAATTTTCGGAAACTCCCACATCCTAAACTGTCTGAAGCCGGCCAAAAGGGCCCGTGCGCTGAGAGATTCAAGTATAGGAGCGACAGTCTCCCTTCCTTACCCAGACGGTTTAGGGTTTAGGGTTTAGGGTTTAGGGTTTAGAGTTTAGGGTTTAGGCTTTAGGGTTTGGGGTTTAGGGTTTAGGCAGTGTTGGGTTACCTTGCTTTTTCTGATGTTTTTTGCTATGGGATCAACAGGCCATCCACAATACTACAGTCTAGGGTCAGGATAGATGGAGATGTGCCACCTACTCACAAGAACATGCGCGAAATCCGCCTTTCAATCGAAACCCTGCAGCCAAGAGTCATAACAATGCGTGGCGTCACCTCAGCTCAGGAACCCCTTTTCACAGGGTTCACGTCAGAGGGTTGATGCACTTCGGGCGCGAGCTTTGTTCCAGTCTCTTTTCTCGAAGAGCCGTAAACCCCCAAACCACGATGCTTATGCCTGAAGGATCAAGGGATTGGGGAAATAACCCTAAACCCCTAAACCCGTAAAGACCTAAATCGTAAACCCTAAACCCAAAGCCCCTCAACCCCTAAACCACAAAACCAAAACCCGACAAAACCCAAAGCTTCTAGAGAACAATCTTCGTCTCACCTAGACCCGAAAAGCTGCACAGCACCAAAGAAACGAACCCCAAGGGTCCATGTAATGTAAGGGCGTAAATAGTCACCCATCCTATTTTCTTTACTATAATTACTGTATAATGGGCCCCAAACCCCTATTCTCATTATTCAGGCCCCTATATTAGGTGGGCAGAAGATCCCCGACACCTGGACTCTGACGACTTTGGGGTTCCTCAGCCTGCACCCTGTCAGCCCCTTTCAACAACGCTACATCCTAATCCCATCTTTGAAGCTTTTCCCAGTGGCTCAATATCAGCACCGACGCCATATATATATATATATGTAGATAGATAGATAGATAGATAGATAGATAGATAGATAGGTAGATAGATAGATAGTACTGTACGGTCCTCGGGGTGTACCCTGGAGCCATCTGAACCCTGAAACTCAAAACCTGAACCCTAAACCTCAGCAGGAAGGCCTACCCTAAGGGTCCATGTACCCAAATAGTATATACTTTGGCCCCAAAGTACCTATATATAGAGACGACTTCAAGACCAAAGTATATACTATTTGGGTACATGGACCCGTATGCCTAAACCCTAAGCCCTAAACCCTTCTTCTTTTGCAAAAGTGTGAGGATGCCCCAGCGCACCTGGCCGGACATCATCAATCGTACTGGAACTACGAGTCTTGTCTCGCATTCAAGGTGCGGAGGGTTTAGGGCGTAAGTTTAGGGTTCAGGGTTTAGGGGTTTAGGGGTTGAGGGTTTAGGGCTAGTTTTGGGGGTGGGAGTTTGGTGTTCATGGTTCGGGGTGCATTTTTCAGTTCAGGGTTTTGTGTATACGTTTTGAGGTTCAGGGTTGAAGGCTGAAGGCTTCGTTCCCTAGGGTTTAGGGTTTAGGGTTTAGGGTTTAGGGTTTAGGGTTTAGGGTTTAGGGTTTAGGGTTTGGGGTTTAGGGTTTAGGGTTTAGGGTTCAGGGCTTCGGGATTATGGTTTGGGCGCTGTGGGCCTAGGGTTAAGGGTGCCGTTATGAGGCCTGAACTGTCCAAAGCGTCTGGAACTGCACCCTGAATCCTAAACAGTACGCTCAGTAAGCTTTAAATCCTAAACCCCGAACCCCTTAACCCTAGACCCCTAAACCCCTAAAGCCTAAACCCCTACACCCTGAACCTCTAAACCCCTAAGCCCTAAACGCTCAAACCCTGAACCCCTAAACCCCTAAACCCTAAACCTTAGGCCCTAAACATACAACTCCCACGCCTGACCTTGCAACTCTCACACCAAACACTGACCCCTTTGCCCTCAAGAAACTCTATCAACCATTTCCCATGAAACCATAGAAAAACCCAATACACCCTCTCCCAAGATCATTTGGAAAGCTTGTATGAAGCCTCAGAAAGCTGTCATAGCACCATGTCAAGGTCCCAACCCTAAACCCTAAACCCTAAACCCTAGACCCTAAACCCTAAACCCTAAACCCTAAACCCTAAACCCTAAAAGGTCCCATACAAGAGCCCTTGCAGGATCCTGTCAACAGCCGTTATTAGTATTAGAAGGTTTAGGTTTAGGGTTTAGGGTTTAGGGTTTAGGGTATGACACCCTGTAAGCCCTGTCAGGCCCCATGAAGACTCCTAGGTGGCAGTTTGGGAACCTTGACAAGAATTCCCCTATGGTTTCTAAAGAGGTACCTATTCATAAAGACTATTCAGGGCCCCAAAACTACAACCCAAACTCTTATAATGCTCTCGGTCCTGAGCGATTTTCGTCGTAGGAAAGTTTGCTGAATCTGGGAGTGCCGCGCTCTCACTCAATCCCTAAACCCTAAACCCAAAAATGAACCCCTAAACCCTAAACCCCTAAACCGTAAATCCTGAACCCCGAAGTAGTATATAAAGCTTGGCAAACTTCCTCCAAGGAAGCAGAGAAGGGCTCCCTGCAAGTGCAAGGCTTCATGCCAGAGAAGGAGCAGTTTTTTGTGTTTGTTTAGGGTTTCGGGTTTAGGGGTAGAAGGACTTTTTTGGGTTTTTGCAGCTGAGCCGGTAAACCCAAAACCCTAAACCCTAGCTCCTGGGCTTTAGTAATTAGGGGTCCGTCTTCCCAAACCCTAAACCCTAAACCCTACATGATGCTTAGCGTTATACGGGCTAAGGGGTTCGGTCTATTCAGGCCCAGGCTTCCCCAGACCTTCCAATATCCTTTAGTTAAGGACAATGCCTTAAGTCGTACGGCTGATGATATAAATCCTGCATTACCCATAATCAGGAATATACCATGATTCCCATACTTAAGGGTCCGTAAGGTAAATACAGGACTTATATCATCAACAGTATCATGAAATCCTACTATCCGTTAAACCCTAAGCCGGTTGCTATCGGGTTCGAAGCACATCGGCTCGGGTGTCAAAGATGAGTACGCCCGGTTATGGTTTAGGGCTTAGGGCTTTGGGTTTAGGGTTATTTGGCTTAGGGCTTTGGGTTTAGTGTTTAAGGGTTTAGGTTCAGGGGTTTAGGGTTTAGGGTTTAGGGCTTTGGGTTTAGAGTTTAGGGCTTAGGGTTTAGGGGTTTGGGGTTTAGCATCCAAGTCCAGGGGGCATGGGGGGCTGGCTTGGAGCTCGGAGCTTGCCATGCTTATATCGGGTTCCAGAGAGCCCAACACCCGTAGTTAAGGTTGGCTTTTAACATCATAAGAAGCCTTGTGCGAATATGCCCATTAAGCCTAAATCGATATAATTAGTCTTAGCTTAAGGCCTCAAATCCCAAAACCCAACCGATTTAAGGGTTACACCTTTCAGTTTCAGGGTCATAACCTACTAGTCCGTGGGGTTTGGGGCTACATGTAACCCTTGCAAGTGCTGACCGTTTTGGAGCTCGGGTCAGTTAGAGAGACAAGCCGAACGGATTATGACCGCCAGGTACGCCCTCCGGAAAGGGGTACATGAAACCATAGACCCCAGACCCTAAACCCCAATCCTAAATCTGAAACCCTAAACCGACCTTACCTCTACGGGACAAAAGCATCTGGGTTTAGGGTTTAGGGCTTGAGACCCAAATCCTTAACCCGGTGTTTGCACCCCAAACACCGGGCTGAATCTGCAGCAAGATCGGCAACTGTAGTCATAGGGAACCCCAGCCAGAATAGCAGGATCCCGCACACAAGAATGCCGAAACGGAACCCCTAATTTCCAGGAGACTCTATATCCTAACCTAAGCTCCGGAACTTTACTTTAAACAGTATTGCAGACGTCTGAATTCAGTTGCTGCGCGCGCATATGAAAAGGCGCAAAACGCTCTGGATGGAGCAGCCCACAACATTCGGACTAAACCCTAAACCCTAAAGTCTAGGTTGAGTAATCCGGCTTGCACGCCTGCCTGACAAGGAGCAAAAGAGGCACTAAAAAAAAGCCTAGACTTTAAGGACATCTTTGATGTGTTTGATATGATGCCGCGCTAAGGATCTTGAAGTAGTTCCTGGCCCATGCCATCAAGGAATACAAATCGAAGACGATCAAGCGCTAGTTGCCGCTGCCACTTGTGGGGCCTAAACCCCAAACCCCTAACCCCTAAACCCCTAAACCCCTAAACCCCTGAACCCTAAACCCCTAAACCCTAAACCCTAAGTGACACAGTGGAAGAGCCCGAAAAAATGCAGAGTAAGAAATCGATCGGAGGGCTCATGTTCCTTTAAAGGGCTTTGGGGTTCCTTTGACAGGGGTTTAGGGTTCCTTTAAAGGGCTTTGGGGTTCCTTTGGCAGGGGTTTAGGGTTTAACGGGCTTTGGAGTTCCTTCAACAGGGATTTAGGGTTCCTTTAAAGGGCGGTGGGTTTATAGGGCTTCTATCAGGCCCTTATAAGGTATATATAGACCTTCTATAAGGCTCCTATAACGGTAACTACCCACCTGACAATGTCCTAGACTTAAACGTGCCTTATAATCCCATACGAAGCCCTCCCAAATCTCTGTAAAAAAAAAAGCAAACCCGGTTCTGGAGGAGTTGCGGGCTCTCGTCGCCCTGCTCAGGACCACGGTCTTGTGGTTTTGCAAAAATCACGGGTTTAGGGTCCTCCAAGAGGTCCTTAAATGGGGTTCTATGAGGGTTCAATACTTGGAGGTCGGGAGGCGGTAGGGTCTGAGGAGCAGGTTAGGATTTTGCAGGGCTTTAGGGTTTAGGGTTTAGGGTTTAGGGTCTTTGACTAAGAAGGCCTTTCAGATGTTTTACAATTTCTCTCATTTTGCCCAGGTCGATCTTAGTTTCGAACAGTTCTCAGAGGCCCTTCACCTTGTTTTAAAAGGGCCAACCTAGTTAAGCTCGAGGGCTTCGGGCTGTCGGACTTTCGAGACTTGGGCTGGGGTTTGAAAGGACCTGACATATAGGTCTGTTGGGTTTAGGGTTTAGGGGAGCAGGGTTCGGGATTACGGTTGAGGGTTTAGGGTTAGGGAATAGGAGTATATTGACAAGTTTAAACGCTTAAACCCTAAAACCAGAGTGGCCACATGTGCCACCCTCGCCTTCCTGTAATGGGATCTTCGGCGGCTGGTCGGAAAAGAGGCGCTCCCCCAAAAAAAGAAATCCTAAAACCCATAAACCCTAAACCCCGAAACCGAAAACCCCTAAACGCTACATCGTGAGGACAGCGGCACCGGTACGTTCCCTGGAGCTCATGGGCACCTCCCTGGCGGAGTGCCTGGGAGGGTTTTTGGTTCGAGGGGCCCCCAGGGGCCATGGCACCGAGACTCCCGAAGCCCCAAAATCTAGGGCTTTAGGGTTTAGGGTTTTAGGGGTTTTAGGGTTTTAGGGCTTTAGGGTTTAGCGTTTAGGGCTTTAGGGTTTAGGGTTTGGGGTTTTAGGGTTTAGGGGTTTTAGGTTTTAGGGTTTGGGGTTTTAGGGTTTAGGATTTTAGGGTTTAGGGGTTTTAGGGTTTGGGGTTTTAGGGTTTAGGGTTTTAGGGTTTGAGGGTTTAGGGTTTAGCTTTAAATCCGGGGTTCTTCTGATGAACCCTCGAATAGAAATTGCAGGGGCCCGGCAAGCAAGTAGGTTGTGGTAGGTTCACATGACTTGGTACAAAGCTTTACAATCCCAAAGGGTCCTAAGTACTGTTACGGGGGATACTTCCCTAAATCATAGCAGTAATCTCTGATATGGAAAATTCTGCTATACAGGTCCCTAAACCCTAAACCCCAAACCCTAAACCCCTAAACCCCTAAACCCTAAGCCCCTAAACCCTAAACCCTAAACCCTAAACCCCTAAACCCTCAAACCCCCAAACCCCTAAGCCCTAAACCCTGAACCCTAAACCCCAAACAACAAAACCCCTACACCCCAAACCCTAACTTAGGACCCTCTGCGAATCTAGCTTTGAAGCCAGGGTTTAGGGTTTAGGGTTTTGGATTTGAGGTTCAGGGTTTAGGGTTTAGGGTTTAGGGGTTCAGGGTTTTTGGTTTAGGGTTTAGGATAAAGTTTCATTCGGCTCCTTCTCTGAGCAGTGGAGTAGGTAGGCTGTCTTGGGTTTTAGGGTTTGGGGTAACGCCAAAGGTTGCACTTTTCGTTCCCCTAGGATTACTTGACAAGTGGGTTTCGAAACTGCAATAGAGCATTGTATAGCTGCTGTCCCTACTATGCCCGCAGAAAGGCCCATAGCAACCTGAACTGTCCTAGACCCCTAAACCCTGAGCCCCTAAGCCCCTAAATCCCCTAAAACCCCTAAAACTCCCAAACCCTCGAGCTCAGGCTGAGCCAGGCTCTTCACGTCCCTGGGACGTTGAAGTCTCTCCGTACGCTTTGCGTTCACGTTCGGCCATGGCTGGACGTTCTCATGTTGGGGTTTAGGGTTTACGGCTTAGGGTTCTAGAATTTGTGTGGAGCTTTAAGATGGGATTATTTTCCGTGGCTTTCCAGTAGTGAGCTACTTGCTGAGCCCACGTTGAGGCAGTGGGCCCAGACACTGGAGACGGGGGTTGCCCAAGTCGTTGAAGATGGCCTTAGGGATCTTTGCTGGGAAGCGAATGGGACTTTTCCTGAACAGGGGAAGAGGCACTTGATCCGTTGCTGGGGATCTCGGGAAGGGGAGTACGTCTATAAGTCTATAAGGTGATGAGGAGGAACATTGTGGGTAGTGCGTCCTTTGGGGCAAAGGTGAGTATGGAGGACCGGACGTTCAGAGGCCCAGGCAGCAGCATGCGAGGGAGCGAAGATATCAATTCGAGGGCTACGATGGCTGGACCAGAACACCTGGAGGTGCCAGGCGTTGCCGGAGCACTGAACCTGCTCGTCAGCAGGACCAGCGAGATGCAGGGCTGCAATCTCAGTCGTCCTCACGGACGGCCATCGATAGGCCGGGAAACCATGGTGTCACTGCTCCGCTCACCTTGCGTGAGGCAATGATTGGGTTTAGAGTCGTTCAAGCGGGTTGACTGCGGGGGCTTTGAGGGCCCACCCTAAACCCTAAACCCTAAACCCTAAACCCTAAACCCTAAACCCTAAACCCAAACCGTGGGGACTGCCAGGGGACCTCAGGTTGGTGGAGAGTGCACGACGGTGCTTCCCGTCACACTCAATCTGGATCTCAGCCGAACCCCTAAACCCTAAACCGTAAAACCCTAAACCGTAAACCCTAAACCCTAAACCCTAAACCCTAAACCCTAAACCCTAAACCCTTAAACCGTCAGCCCTACATCCTGAACCAAAGCCAGCAGGACAGTGGCGCCTCCATCCTCCTCGACGCTGTAAAGGCAAAGCCGCCTTTGGGTTTAGGGGTTTTAGGGTTTGAGGTTTTCGGGTTTGGGGTTTAGGGGTTTAGGTGTTTAGGGGTTTAGGGTTTAGGGGTTTTAGGGTTTGGGGTTTTCGGGTTTGGGGGTTTAGGGGTTTAGGATTTAGGGTTTAGGGGTTAGGGGTTTAGGGTCTAGGGCTTTGGGTTTTCGGGTTTGGGGTTTAGGGTTTGGGGTTTAGGGGTTTAGGATTTAGGGTTTAGGGCTTAGATGTCGGCAAGGCCGGTCCCTTTTGGAGTTCTAGTAGGTATCGATTTGGGATCATGTGTCATTTCCTATATCGCTGAATATAGAGTCCGAGTTATACATATTTGTTGGGGGACTGTGGAGATCGACACCTAGTCTAGGTTCTATGCGGCCTGAGGTATCTTAAGTTTTGTTGGGAATGTAGACCCCTGAGCATTAGACCCCCTCTCTGTAAGGGCCTTAATGCATACCGGTATCCATATCCCTAAACCCTAAACCCTAAACCCTAAACCCCTAAACCCTAAACCCTAAACCCTAAACCCTAAACCCTAAACCCTAAACCCTAATCATAATGTTGATAGAGGGCATGGGGGGGTTTATCAGTCAGGGGTTTATGCAAGCTCCAGCTCTCCCCTAAGCCACGTGGGCAAAGCCGATGGGATGCAGATGCAGTTCGACATGGTGAAGGGCTGTCAGGTGAAGATGAAGAAAGAAGAGGAAAGGAAAGAAAAGAAAGTGAAGAAACCGCAGGACCTCCGGAATCCATGGATCATGCAAACCTCCGGGCTGCATGTTCAACACGGTTCGGTCCTGTCCGCAAACCTCCACCCCCTTCTTGACAACACAAGGGAGATACCGCACTGGATGAATCCTCGAAGAACGGCCTGCCCGCAACGGTGGATTCGTGCTCGAAGGTGCCCTGAAGATCGAGAACATGATGGCCGCCGGCTTGTTACTTGGAGGGTCGGGGGACATAGTAAGTGGGTAATAAGTAGACTTATAAGTACCCTAATAGGGATCCTAGTCGGGTTTAGGATACTTATAATTCTGTAAAATAACTACTTACTAAGTCCCCCGACCCTCCAAGTAGTTACCGACTCGCAAAGCGATGAAGCGGATAATATGTTCATGTGGCATGACATGCTCGGTGGCATTTGTCCCCTCATAACAGTACATAGGAGGAATTTGTCCGTTCGAGTGCAGGAGTTATTGTTAAGTTCTAACTTTGTCGTGGGTTTCCTCCCAGGAACCACACAAGAAGCACAGTTGAATAATAGTTGATGATATGAATCCTGCATTGCCTTAAGGACCCTAAACTATGGGAATTATCGTATATGCCTTTTTCTGGGTAATGCAGGGTTTATATAATCAACCGTAGTATCAGATATGGATCCATTATAGTTAGTTCGGCCTACAGCAACCCGCTTAGTAACCTTATGCTCCGGTGGAATCATTCCTTTCTCATATGGGTAGTTCTCTAAATTACGGTCCCTTTTAGGGTGCTTTTTATAAGGGTGACGTATTATTTTGGGAATCCCAAAAAAGGAGCCTAATTTAGAGAACTACCCATATGAGCTTTGTCCGAACATGGGCATAGTGTAAGGTTTAGGGTTTCAGTGTAAGGTTTAGGGTTTACTGTTTAGGGTTCGATAGCCATGTCGGCAGAGTTTGTCTTGAAGGGGACACCTCAGAGCGGAAGAACATGAAAAGCAAGCCCACTTGGAGGATCATGAAACTTTGTAGCTAGGGTTATAAATCAAGTACTATAGGTAGTTTTTATCTTGTTGGTAACTTCAACTAAGTGCCTTCGACCCTTCTTACTGGATCCCATGATCCTTCAAGGAAGCCTCAACCCTCAACCCTAAGCCCTGAACTGACCGAGACAAGCAGCGCAGGAGAACGAGACTTTGACCGAGCTGGTCTTGAAGTCGTGGCTTCCCTTATGTTTGAGAGTTAGAGGATTAGCGCTCAGGGTTTAGGCCTTAGGGTTTAAGATTTGAGGTTTAGGCTCCAGGGTTTAGGGTTTAGGGTTTAGCATTGGGGCTTTGGGTTGAGGGTTTTTTTTGGGTGGCATTTTGTGGGCTGGTGTTTATGGAATTCCAGAAGGGCTCTTGCAATGGGGCTTTTCAGAGTTTCGCGGCATATTTTCCTGATCGCAGGAGTAGGTTTAGGGGATAGTGGTTTAGGGTTTAGGGTTTAGGGTAGTTTAGGGTTTGGGGTTGAAACTTCAGCGTTCGAGGGCTTGGTGGTGGGTCTGCAAAGCACAACAGAGGCAAGTGCTGACAGTGGTCGGAAGGGGAAGGACCCTAAACCCTGAACCCTAAATCCCTGGGCTCCACCTCCTTGCTTGCAACCTTCGCCCAGAACAAGCTCTGAAACCCAGACCCCGTGAGAGCCCTAAACCTGAAACCGGGAGAGGCTCTGTCTTAGCCCACATCCTGCAATCTGTAACATAAGGGCCTGAATAATTTACCTGTAATTACTATCTTGAGGGGGTCCTCATTATTTTTATATAGTATAATGGACCCCTCAGACCTTATTCTAACCCTAAACCCTAAACCCTAAACCCTAAACCATTAAGGCCCCTGCAGTGGTGGTAGGAGACCGCAAGGGCACTGCGTGGAAATTGGAGCTGCTGCGACAACTAACCTCCGCAACTACAAGAGCTCCCTCTGGCAGAGGACGGTTTTGGGTTTTGGGTTTTGGGTTTAGGGTTTAGGGTTTAGGGTTTAGGGTTTAACGCGCGTTGCCAGCCGCAGCACCCCGGAAACGCTTCGCATCGCGGCTCGCAAAGCGCAGGACGCTCCGGAGCGCCAGAGGGAACAGGAGTTGATGCTGGAGCCCGCGACGAAACTACAACCGCCACATGATAGACGCTCTTGGGGGGGTCGAGGAAGCCATAATAAACCGGATGTCAAAGCCCCGATATAGGGCCCTAAATAATTACCTAAACTGTTTTGGGGGCTCCTTATGATAAGTATAGTATGATGGGCCCCCAAACCAAAGCCCTATTCTAATTATTGAGGCCCCTACATTACGCATTGAGGTGCTCATGGGGGACCGGACCTACAATTCGGTTCCATGCAGGCTCATAAATGCTGGAAACATGCCACAAACCGATTACGCGAACTTGGGCTAGGCAACCAAAACTTTACTTTTGAGGGTGGCAGGTCGGAATCGAAGATGTACGATGTAAGGTAGAAACTTGAACCCCATAGAATCTTATTTTCTGGCTTTCGTTATAATGCTTTCCTGACTAATTAACATCCTCAAAACGGGTCGGTTATTTCATTTGGGGTAGGTATGCCCTCAAAACGAACTTAGGGCTTGAACCACCCCAAACCCGAAATCCTAAACCCTGAACCCTAAACCCTAAACCCTAATACCCTAAACCCTAAACCACCACACCCGAAATCCTAAACCCTAAACCCTCAACCCTAAACGGGTACCTCACAAACCCAGGGTTTGGGGCTTGGGGTGTGAGGATCTCGGCGCCACGTGCCCGTTAGGAATGTGAGGAATCCCAGTGCGGAGGTATTAGGGGGGTCAGGTGGTTTAGGGTTTGGGTCTAGGGTTTAGGGTCCAGGGTTTAGGGTCTAGGGTCTAGCGTCTAGGGT
>CAJNDV010029447.1:22506-35681 GCA_905221635.1 Symbiodinium sp. CCMP2456 | reverse complement strand
ATAGGGTTTTGGGGGCTCCTGAGTATAATTATAGTATTCTAGGCCCCAAAACCCTGTTCTAATTGTTAAAGGTTTCTTTAAGGGCTGTATAAACGGGTACTACAGAGGGTTTGGGGTTTGGAGTTGAGGGTTTGGGGTTTAGGGGTTAAAGGGAATCCTTACTCCAAAAGGACTCATAGTTTAAGGCTTTTGCACCCAACGACCCTGTTTTTGTTAAAGGCTTCCTTGGCATTCAAGCCTGAAGGTAATCTAGGGGCCTTAGTAATTGAATAGGGATTTGGGGGATCCTTAGTATAATTACAGTATTATAGGCCCTATAACCCTGTTCTAATTATTAAGGCCCCTACATTAATCCTTACCCTCAAAGGACACTTTTTGTTCTGGACTTTTGGGCCCAAAGTCCCTTTGTTATAGAAGGCTCAAAGGGTAATGCAGGGGCCTTAATAAGTAGAATAGGGGTTCCTGCAAGGGGATCCTTAAAGGGTTCTTTAAGGGATCTATAAGTGTTCTATAAGGTAGGGGCCTTCATGATTATAGTAGGGTTTGGGCGTGGTCGGGGGGTATATTCTGTTATATCTGTAATCAGGAACGCGCAAAATAGTATAGGTAAACAGTGGGGCCTCTATTTTGCACCCGAAACCCGAAACCGCAATCCCTATGCCCGAACTAAACAAGCCCAAACCCCACATCCAAGCCTTAAGCCCTAAGCCCAAGCAGTAAACCCCAAATGCCTGTAGTCTCCATTTTAGTTCCTTCCTCTGGTTTAAGCAATTTGTAAACAAGCCCTAGCGCCATGCAGACTCTACCTGAAAAGCTGGGTAGGTAACCTGTAGCCTTTTGGGGTTTGTATAACCCTACCATACCTACAAAGATTAAGTTTTCTTGGGCTAGGGTACGTACTCAAGGCTCTAGCCCAAACCCTAAATCCTAAACCCTAAACCCTAAACCCCTAAACCCCTGAACCCCTAAGCCCTAAACCCTATAAGCCAAACCCTAAACCCCAAAATCCCACGCCTTGCATGGGACCCCTTCATCTTCCAATCGACTCAGAGGAGCGACGAATTCCAGTTGGCAAATATGGGTTTAGGGTTTAGGTTTTAGGGTTTAGGGTTTAGGGTTTAGGGTATGCAAATACTTGGAGGCCCAGAGGACTTCGTAAGTAGGTTATAAGTAGAGTTACAGGTACCCTAAGCGGAGTTGCCCCAATTATAACCCTACTCTTAACCTACTTACTAAGTCTTCTGGGCCTCCAAATATACTACGCCAGGACCCTCCCAGTATATTTCGAATAGGGGCTATATGGGTCCCCAATAGTTGGTACTTAGGCTGAAAATAGAGGGTCGAAGGAGGGCCTAGGTAGTGCTTAGAGTTTGGGGTTGGGGATATGGGGTGTCAAGTTTGGTTTTTGGTTCAACTTTGTGTACGTGACATCACCGCAAAGATGGTGCCACAAAGATAAGGGGTTTGGTGTTTGGGGTTAACAGTTTTAGGCTTCCGTGTTTAGGGAGCCTTTGCGCAACATAATCAAGCCCTCTCTCTTCCTGGGCTTTCGAGGGCATTAACCCAAAGGGTCGAGAAAGCACCTACTATAGGGGCTTTAATAATTACCCATCTTATTTTTTTGGGGGTTCCTCATTATAGTTATTGTATAACATACCTCAAAACCCTATTCTAATCATTAGGGCCCCTATATTACATAGTACAGTGTAGGGTTTCTATAAGTTGAATTACTATTATGATTTGAGGAAGTATCCCTCTCAACAGTACCTGGCACTCTTTGAATAATGATTGCATTGTAGTCGGGGGGAGTTGGGTCTGTGGTCCACATGGCTGTTGGGTTTAGGCTCTATGGGTGGATATCGAGTCCTCTTGACGGTTCTAGTTTTAAAGGGTCCTAAGTACGTATATACTAGAATGTAGGGTTTGTATAGTCAGAATTACTGTTGTGGTTTGGGCAAGTATCCCCCCATATCGGTGCATAGGACTCTTTGGGAGCATAAGGGCTTCAATGACTAGTAATGGGGCTCCTCGAAGGCATGGCTTTGTATACATAGGACGTATTTGCACAAGAGCGTCTTTAAGAGCTAGTAAGATGCATGACGACAAGGGCCACTGCGAGGGTCCATACCGCAAGGGCATCCAAAGCTAGCCTTATGTTGGGCTGGTTGTAGTGGCCAAGGGTTCCAAAATGAAGATGGTGCAATCTGGAAGCCTGGGTAATCCAAAACCCCAGACGTTTCAAGTGTAAGCATGATCGAAACCCAGCAAGCCACCCTAAACGCTAAACCCTAACAATATCCGAGGTCAGTCCAAGAACTTACATCCTAGCGAGTTCTGCCCTAAACCCTTGGAAGACCCTTATAGAACCCGTAAAATAGGAACCCGGAAGCGCTTGAGCGAGCCGAAGACATCTTGGGCCCTAAACCCCTTAACCCTAGGCCCCCTTACGACCCCTACACCCTGTGAAACCTTAAGATCTTAAGCCCAACCGAGGATTGCCAATGCCAATACGGTTCTCAAGATCTTGGCAGAGTTCCAGGCATTGACGTTTTAGGGCTTTGGGTTTTAGAATTTCCTGTTTAGGGGTGTAGGGCTTGGGGCTTTAGGGTTCAGCCTTCAGCATTTTATATTACAGGCCGCAAGGGGATTAAGGTTTACCTGGAGTAACCAAGTAACCAATATACTTTGAAGAAAGGGGAGACGACCTGAAACCAGGTGGGTCTCCCTTTGCTTTAAGGTACTTTGGTTACTCTAGGTTTGGTTACTCTAGCCTCAAAGGAACCTTAAACCCTCAACCCCGTAAGCTCTAAACCCAAAACCCTAAACTGTGGCACCTTCAATAGAGCCCTACAAGAGCCCGGCTTGTTGTTTTCGGATGCAGCACGCCTTTGAAGTTCTCACGCTGTACGGGGTTAGGGTGGATGCTGCTACGTTGCGATTCTAGGTGGTGCAGCTACTGAGGCGGTTACATTATACTTCTAACCATTATTATCTCATGCGCATGTATGAAATTACATACGCAATCTTCTTGCTTATTATGGCCATACGTTCAGGAGCCCAAACTCCCAGTCTGATTGCTTTCTAGCCATTACCTGATCATGCGCATGTATCAAATTACGTAAGTAATCTTCAGTCAGCTTTTCGGTTCCTCCACCGGAAACGTGCATTGTTCCCTCAGAAAGCTCAAATGAAGAACAGCACACACACACACACATATATATATATAGATAGTATATATNNATATATACTATCTATATATATATATATATACACATGTATTGTATCAACCCAATAGTGAGTGCCTCGTTCCTCCCGGCTTTGGTTTAGGGCTTTAGGGTTTAAGGAGTCACCATCAGGTCTCAGCCGCTGATGTGTCGGTGCCAGAAGCAACCGCGGACATGTGGGAGACCGTACTCAGGGACAAGGACAGCCAAGGGGCGCAGTCTGACAAATTGAGGTGTTAATAGTGGAGTCTAGACCCCTGATGAATGAACCCCTCTGCACTCTTACGGATTATACGAGGAATCGTAGCATTACGGACCTTCACGAGGGGGGGTTGGCGAAGATAAGGGACGGTATTTATAATGCATTTTACAAACGGGATTCCCGTTTGTCACTTTTGGGGGGTTCGGCGTCCATGCTTTAAACTTCAATCAATCAGAGATGTGCCTCTCCCCATGAACGACGAGGATGCCAACACTTGTATCATGACTACATTAGTTGGCATCGCCGCACTAGCCATTGCTGCCAGCACTAGATTCACAAGATGGCCATTGATACGTCGCTAGAACTGTCACCATGCGCACCGTCATTGCGATTCCTATAAGTTTCAAGTACAAGACTTCCGAGAGACTGAGCCCTAAACCCTAAATCCTAGTTCCGGCCAGCTCGAGGACCCCAAGCCTTTAAGAGCCCCTGGGTATGAAGGTGTCCTAAACCCTAAACCCTAAACCCTAAACCCTAAACCCTAAACCCTAAACCCTAAACCCTAAACCGAAACCCTAAACCGAAACCCTAAACCGAAACCTTTCATTTCCGGTACTCAAGGCAATAGTGTTGTTGATGATTCAGGCTTCGACATTTTGCATTACCTAAATCTTCAAGACTGCCTTACCTTACAGGGGACTTAGTAGGGTCTAGAGTTTAGGGTTTAGAGGTAAGTCGGTTATAAGTAGGGTTATAGTTGGGGTAACTCCATTTAGGGTACTTGTAGCTCTACTTATAACCTACTTACTAAGTCCCCTGGGCCTCCAAGTAACCCACCAGAACCTACTTTTTTGTAGGGTCCCTATAAATTCCCTATGAGGGCTGATAATGAGAACCTACAAAAAGTAGGTTTTGGTAGGTTAAGGTGAATCCTAAATCCTAAACTGACTAAATCTCCCAAAGCCTGGCCTCCACCCTAAACATCCCTAAACCCTAAACGACCGTCTTAGTCTTAGGGGCTGGGTAGGTAAACTTTAACCTTTTGGGTTTTATATATCCCTGGCATAACTAGAAAGCTTAACCTTTGTTGGGTGTGTCGTGGAGTTTCAGCCCCAACCTAGACCCTGAATAATCTACCTTGGTTTCAAAAATCCTGCATTACCCACAAATAGGGACCAAACCATAATTCCCATAGTTTACGGTCCTTAAGGTAGTGCAGGATTTATATCATCAACCATTGGTCCCTGAACCCTGATACATACCAGGTATTTTCAATGACGTCTATAAGGAAGTTAATAACAAGGAACCCTGAAAAAGGTAGGGTCTGTAGGGTTACCCTAAATCCTAAACCCTTCTAGAAATAAGCGGGTCCCCTAAGGATCCCTTATAACCCCAAACCCTAAACCCTAAACCCTCAACCCTTCTGTAGGGTTCAGGTAAGCCGTACGCCCCTATAGCCTAGGAGGCTGCAGACGTAAAGATCTCCGTCGTGGACGCTCGGTGAATTTCTTCCTTACGAAGCCTCACAAGAAGCCTCATAGGACGCTAGAAGAGATTCTTCAGGGTTTAGGGTTTAGGGCTCAGGGTTTAGGGCTTAGGGTTTAGGGTTATCAAGGATCCTGTACGGGACTCCTTCAAGCTTTAAGGGGTTTCCTCTTGAGGGTTCTAGAAGGGTACCATAAGGTTCTGGCTCCTAATATAGGGGCCTTAAAGATTACACTTTGGGTATTCCCTATTATAGTTATAGTAGAATGGGCCCCAAAAACCATATTCTAATTCAGGCTCGACGATTTTCCTCTAAGTAAGGCTTGGTGTTGAAAGATCATGTTCGCGAGTCTTCCTTTCGAGTATTGCGTAGTTTTTGAGGAACTTATTACCACAAAGAGGGAAAGAAAGGCAGCTGCAGGGTTCCAGGAGAGACTTAGACTTTGCAGGCCTCGTATTTCCAAAGTGCCCCCACTAAAACCCAAAGTGTCATGCGTTAGGGCTTCAGGGGCTTTAGGATGGCTTTAGGGATTTAGGTGTCCAGAGTTATCGGGCTTTTGGGTTTGCGAACGGGTTTGCACGCGTGTGTGAGGCTCTTGATATCGGGAGGGCATTGCTGTGTGTAACTGTCCAACCCAAACCCCTAGACGCTAAACTTTAAACCCTAAACCCTAAACTGTAAACCCTAAACCCTAAACTTCAAACCCCAAACCCTAAACCCAAAAAATCCCAAGCAAAAACCCTCTGAAGGCTGACCGAACCAACAGTCCCTCCGTTTCCAGGGCTCTTAAAAGCTACGGTGGATGATATAGACCAGGTCCTTAGTACTTTGGGGTTTAAGGTTTAGGGTTTAGGGCTTAGGGGCCGTAGTACTTAGAATCGGGTTTCATGGGGTTTCTTTAAAGGGTTCCTTAAAGGGATCTACAAGGGATACGTTAAGGGTTTAGGGTATAGTACTTCCGTCATTACGTTAAGGACCCTCAATTATGAGAGTTATGGTATATTCCGAATGATGGGTAATGCAGGAATTATATCATCCTAGGTTTTAAACCGTTAAATAGTAGAAGACATCAAATAACCGTTTACAGTAGACGCCATAAAGTTGGAACAGTACAACCTAAAACCCTCATACCCCTGATGCTAAGCCAACGGGATCCTAGCACTCATCGTCCTAAACCCATGTTCCAAGTTTCTGGGGTACCCTACACCCTAAACCCTAACCCTAAACCCTAAACCCCTAAACCCCTAAACCCCTAAACCCTAAACCCCTAAACCTTAAACCCTAAACCCCTAAACCCCTAAGCCCCTAAACCTTAAATCCTAAACCCCTAAACCGCGGAGCATGGCTCCGAAGGCTCCATGCAGATGGCTGCCGCAGCTCACGGGGACGCAGCGGGCGGAGCATCGCCAGGCCCTGCGACAAGGCCAAGACACGCCGCGACCTGAAAGCTGCTCCCATTAGCGGTCCGGGGGCTATGGAAATCAAGCAGAAGCTCGAAGCTTTGTTGCTGCACGGAGGATTGTTTCTGGAAGAAGCAGATGCCACCCTCACTCACACGGCTCTGCGAGCCTTTTGCGGCCAAATTGTTTTCCTTCGGCAGGGCACGCCCAAGGCGGGGGCGGTTTCTTTACACTGGCCGGCCCGCGGACGGGCTGACGAAGTTGATCGGCGCACATATGGAACCGCTCTACAAGCTGCTCACCACCAACTAAAGGGATCCTTTAGGGTTTAGGGTTTAGGGTTTGTGAAGATTTGATAAAGACAGGGGTTGGGGTTTCCAGAAACTTCTGATGGGGTCTAAAGACCCTAAACCCTAAATCCTTGATCCCTGTACCCCCAAACCCTTAAGCCCTATACCCAAAGCACTAAATTTTGCACCCGTCGTGCTGTTCGAGATTTTGGTGTGAATATATTTTTGCACCACCCTCTTATCCAGAACAGGGGCCCTTAAGCCACAAACCCTAATCCCAATCCCTAAACCCTAAAGCCTAAACCCTAAACCCCTAAACCCCTAAACCAGATTCCCTAAAGCCTAAAGGATCCCTTTCAAGGATGCCTTTATGGACCCCTTTGAAGAAACCGTTATATATAGATCACTTTAAAATGGCCGAAATAGACCCCTTTAAAGGAGACCCTTAGAGGAGCCCTTAAGCCCTAAACCCCAATCCCGAAACCCTACACCCTCAAGGAACCCTTAAAGATCCCTGTAAAGGATATCCTTATGGATCCCCCTTTGGGAATCCCGAAGACACAAAGAGCCTTCGCCGCCAAGGAGAAGCAGCTACCAGAGGACGAGGTCTTCATGTCGACCGCTGGCGCCCTCATAGGGCTTAGGGTTCAGGGTTCAGGGATATATTACGGTTATTAGAGTTTTCTTTAAGGGTTCCTTGACGGTTTGGGATTTCGGGTTTAGGGTTTCATTGGTTTTCGAACAAAAAGGCGACCCATGAGGGTTTCTTTAAACGGCTCCTGTAAAGCTTACGGATTCTGGTCTAGGGATGTTCAAGGTTCAGGGATAAGGGTGTAGGGATGAGGGATGAGGGTCTAGGGGTCAGGCCGAATCAGGGCTTGGCGATTCGAGCTTATGCTTAGGGGTTTAAGGCGTAGCGGGTAGGGTTTCGGGATTGTCGGGCTTTGTGCGGCTTTATACGGTTTTTCAGGGTATCCTAGGGTTTGTCGGGTGGGATTCTGGTGTTTTCGTTGTTAGTGATTTTAGAGGGGCGTCATCGGGTGCATAGAATGGGCAGGTTTGGGGTTTGAGGATCGGGTTCATAGAGTCTGCAGAGTTTTTAGGGTTTGGTGGCGAGGGTTCCAGGATTTGGGCGTTTAGGGTTTGGGGCTTGCGGGGTTTAGGGTTTAGGGCTTAGGGGTAGGATTTTGTTCGTTTGGCTTCAGGGTGTCGGGTTTAAGGTTGGGGTTCGGTTGCACGCTCACTGTTGGTTTGAGCTGTTCGGCCGTTACACCATACTCTATTTCAGGCTTCGAAGTACCGTAGCAAATCCAGGCCTCAACCCTAAACCCTTGAATCCAAAGCCCTTAAACCTCAAAGCCCCAAACTCTAAAGCGCAAAAGCCCCAAACCCTAAAGCGCAGAGACCCGACACCTTAAACTGTAGACCAAAAGCCCCCAAGACTTCAGACTCTCAATCCAAAGACCAAGACCTGACCTGATACCTGCCCACATCTTCCGTCCTATGGTATTCCAGGGTATGCTGTCGTATATACTATTACCACAGTAAACCATTGTGTATTATCGTATATACTCCTATGTCAGTAAGTTACCTATAGTGTATTATCGCATATAATCTTATCATAGCAAGTTATAGCTGTAGTGTATACTATATTGATTCATTCTCATAGTGTGCTACAGAGCTGTTGCAGTCGGTGATCGTATATGGAGGTTTCCGAAAATAGGGGGTGCTAATATAGTACCCTAATATAGTACCCTAAATAGTAGGATCCTTATTGTAAGGACCCCGACATAAGGTAGCCCCTTATTTTCGGAAACCTCCCATATCTGCAGGTACTGTCTATGCACACTCCTTGGTGCTGAAAGCCGTCTCCCCTGTCTTGAAGGCCGTCTTCGCTGCCGACATGTCGGGGGTTTCCGAAAATGGGGGGACCCTAATAAAGTACCCTAAATAGTAGGATCTTTAGTATTTTATGGACCCCCAAACAATGTACCCCGAAGTTTCAGCAACTCCCATGTCAAGCCATCCCCCATAATTTGATTTTCGATGGGTGCTGCTGAAGATGATGATGGTGGTGATGATGATGATGATCATCATCATCATCACCATCATCATCACCATCATCATCCTCATCATCACCATCACCATCATCATCATCATCATCACCATCATCATCATCATTTAACATCACCAGTACCATCGTCAGTATCGCTGTCGGCCACGTTTGATATTGCCCTCACCACCGCCATCACGCGCATCATCAGTGTCATCACCATCGCATCGTCTCTATCACCGTCACCATTATTATCAGCAGCAGCACCTTCGTGCATCATGCCTACCATCTCCATCATGATATCTATCATCATCCATGTGGTCTTCGGCGTCGTTTGCAACACATTTAGAGCTGTATGGATATCTGCATTGGCACAACCATCCTATGTACTTTTTGGACGTTCGGGGCCACACCAACATGAACCGGAAACTGCAAGGTACTACCCCAACAGAGATGCACTCATTCTTTTCTGTTGACAGCCTTTTCGGCCCATTACTGAACAAAGAATTCGAAGTCAGCATTGAGGACTTGGCGGAGTGCCAATAGATGGCTTCCATTCCACCCGACAGGCGTGCTGCTGCAGTTGTGGTCAATGTTGGAGCGGCCGGGGGAAAGCAAGACTGGCACTCTTCGATTCGGCAGCTCGCTGAGCTGCCAAAGCGAACTGAAGATCAGAGACTTCTTTGTCAAGCTATCAGCAGCTGCGCAAGAGCTAGGGAATGGCTGGTAGGGCTTCATGTACTGGCAAGTATGATTGCAGCCAGGACGGTGCCAAATGTTCATAGCTGCAGCGCGGCGATCACAGCTTGCGAGAAGGGCTTTCAATGGCAACTGGCTCTTACGCTGCTTTGGCAGATGGATTCTTGGCGCACCGTTCCGAATGTGTTTAGCTTCAGCGCCGCTATAAGTAGCTGCGAGAAGGCGGGCGAGTGGCAGGTGGCGCTTTCGCTGCTGACGGAGATGAGGACGGTCAGGGCGGTGCCTAACCAAATCAGCTTCAACTCCTGCATCAGTGCATGTGAGAAAGGTGGTGCGTGGGCGATGGCCATGCAGCTCTTGTTTCATATGGCAAAGGAGAGGGCCTTGCCTGACCAGATCAGTTTTAGCGCCGGCATCAGTGCCTGCGAGAAAGCCGGGGAATGGCTAATCGCAATATCCTTGTTGTCGCAAATGCCTGGTGCCAAGGCTGTGCCAAACGAGATTAGTTTCAGTGCCAGCATTAGTGCGTGCCACAGAGGCAGCGAGTGGCAGAAGGCTCTTTCACTGTTGGCACTCATGCCTGTGGCGAGAGTTTGGCCAAACGAGGTTAGCTTCAGTGCTGGCATCAGTGCATGCGAGAAGGGTGGCGAATGGCAGATGGCTCTGATGCTGCTGTCGCAGATGCCGAGAGCTAGAGTAGTTCCTAACGAGATCAGCTTGAGTGCGGGTATGGCAGCCTGTGCCCAGGGTGGAGAGTGGGCGATGTCCCTGCATTTGCTTTCGCAAATACCGTCGCCGAACCAGATAAGCTACACTGCTGCAATCAGTGCATGTGAGAAAGAAGGTGAGTGGCTGTTGGCCCTTCGCCTGCTGTCGGAAATGTCAGCAGTAAAGGTGTTGCCCGACCTGATGTGCATCAACGCAAGCATCAGCTCTTGTGAGAAAGCTGGCCAGTGGCAGATGGCTTTGTTGCTGCTGGCTCAAATGCCTTCTTCACGATGTTCTCCGGACCAGATTAGCTTCAATGCTGCCATCAGTGCTTGTGAGAAGGTTGGGAACTGGCAGGTAGCATTATTTTTGCTCTCACGCATGTCGACTGTCAAGATTGTTCCAAATGACATCAGCTTCAGTGCCGGCATCAGTGCATGCGAGAGAAGATGTCGAGTCTCCCAGAGTCGACGGCTTGCTAAGCGTTCGTGGAGGCTTCCGCCAGTATGAAGAAATAACGTGGAAGTTTTGCACAACCGGCTTAGGGTCCTGCGTAATGAATGTGATTGTTAATGGACCTATAAACTCTGACGCCATCAATATGTAGGATCTGAGGGCTCAGGCTTAGGCACTAGGGTGTGGTTAGGGGGCTATGGCTGTAGGGGCCAAGCCTTCGATTGGGGAACTGTCAGACTGTAGGCCATTCTACCTTCCCCCAAACCCGGCACCCCAGAGCAGCAGGCTCTTCTGCCTGAATTTTCAGGAAGGCAACGCCGATTGAAAAAGTAACTATGGGCAGTTCTCGAAGTCAGGGTCCTTTGGGTCCTTATAAGGGTGCCGCACTAGACTGGGGACCTAAAGCGGGAACCTGCTTTGGAGAACTGCCCATTTAGTCTAAGAGCTTGAACTCAGGTACTCAAAGGAAGAGTATTCTACGCATAGCCTGGGCCGAAGACAAGCTTTGACTGCGAGTCTTTCGAGCTGTCGGGTCTCGTCGTATACATAGTAGGGTTTAGGGGTTTAGGATTTAGGGTTTAGGGTTTAGGGGTTATATATAGTAGATGTAGCATGTCAGGATTCCTTTTGGGGCCCTGGTTTTGCAGCTACATGTCCGGAGAATTGACAATAGCATTGCTGTATAGTCCCCCGAAGCAGTCAGTTCCCAAACCCAGTCAGCATTATTCGGGCTTGTTTACTAAAGCCCCAAAATAGCGAACACTAAATGCAAGTAAAGGCCCTGCGAAACTCGTAACACCTTGTAAGGCCAATCATTACCACCACAACAGCCCACCGAATAGCTAGCAAAGAAGGCGTAATAGTCATGAGTCATATAATCATAGCAACAACCAGAAAGACAAAAACATTGGCAATAATCCTCCGCTTTGTCCAGGCGCTCCTGTCATCACCGATGCTTGAGGGGGCGACAGGAGTTATTCAAGTCGCCGCTGGGAATCAATGCTCTGAGTCGACAAGGCTTCCATACTAAGGATGTGGTGCCCTGAACCCTACGCCCTAGACCCTAAACCTAATTACGGCTTAAGGCCAAAGGTTCTGAGGACTCCAGTTTCAATGATGCTGGGCCCACAGACCATTCAGTGGTAGGCTTTCTGGCCACTTTGACCCGCTGTGCGAGCTTTGTTTGGGGTTTAGGGTTTTGGGTTTAGGGCTTTGGGTTTAGGGTTTAGGGTTTAGGGTTTAGGGTTTGGGGTTTGGGGTTTGGGGTTTAGGGTTTGGGTTTCTGGTTTAGAGTTTAGGATTTTGGGGTTTGGGGTTTCTGGTTTAGGATTTAGGGCTTAGGGTTTGGGGTTTCTGGTTTAGGGTTTGGGGTTTAGGGTTTCTGGTTTAGGGTTTGAGGTTTGGGATTTGGGTTTTGGGTTTTGGGGTTTAGGGTTTGGGCTTTAGGTTTCGGGTCTCTGGTTTAGTGTTTAGAGTTTCTTGTTTTAGGTTTTGGGGTTTAGGGTTTTGGGGTTTAGGGTTTAGGGTTCATGGTTTAGGGTTTGGGGTTTCTGGTGTAGGGTATTGGGGTCAGGGCTTAGGAACGAGCACGAAGAGGGAACCGTTACCTTAAGCTTAGTCGCCTGATAGGCGTTTGAAGGTACCTTCAAAGAAGCCCTTAATACTGAAATGTAGCCTGAAATCCTAAAGCCACTGAAAGCCGTAAGTCTCCCTGTATATCTGTTTTAGATCCCTCAAGTGAACGCTATTCCAACCATCAAGGCCACATGCCAAAGCAGACCTCTAAAAGAGCCGTGAAAGGAGCCCGAGTCTAAAAGGAACTCTGAAACTCTTATAGGACTGAAACCCCCAAGCCCTGAAACCTAAATCCTAAACCCTAAGCCCTAAACCTAAAAGGCTCAAACCCCAACCCCCGAAACCTAAACCCTAAACCTAATCCTAAACCCTAAACTTTTCCTAAATCCTAAACCCTAAACCCTCAACCTGCAAGCCTAAACCCGAACCCTTAGGAAGCTTCGAAAGAATCCGTACTTGGAGGCCCAGGGGACTTGGTAAGTAGGTTAAAGTAGACTTATAAGTACCATAAATGGAGTTACCCCAAGTATAACCCTAAACCCTAAATCCTCAATCCTAAACCCTACACCCTAAACCCTAAACCACCAATTCTAACCCGACTTATAACCGACTTAATAAGTCCCCTGGGTTTCGAAGTAAGCGCCTCAGGAGGGCGTCGGCGTGGCTTCGGTGCATCTCCTCCTTCAGCTTCTGCGCCTTGGATCGAGGGAACAGACCCGTTAATACCTTAAAGCCCTAAACCCTTAAAGGCCCTAAACCCTAAAGCCCTAAACTCTTAAAGGCCCTAAACCTTAAAACCCTAAACCCTAAACCGGAAAGCCATAAAACCTAAAGCCCTAAAGCCCTAAATCCTAAACCCTTAAAGCCCTAAACCCTAAGCCCTTAAAGGAACCCTCAGGGCTCCTCCCATGCCTTTTCGGGCTCTAAGGACTCATGGTCCAAGGGTTTTTGGGGAGCAACGACCATACCATAGGGGTGGAAATAGTTACCTATACTATTTTTGGGGGGTTCCTTTAAAGGGCTCCTTAAAGGGTTCTATAAGGGCTACTATAACGGTTTCGGGTTTAGGGGCCTTGATAATT
>CAJNDV010029447.1:21161-22406 GCA_905221635.1 Symbiodinium sp. CCMP2456 | reverse complement strand
TATTATGATGATACTATAATGTGCCCCCAAACCCTATTCTGATTATTAAGGCCCCTGCATTACTATGCAAGGTTTTTTGGACTATTTTGAGCCTTGGGGTTAGGTAAAGGGTTCCTTACAGGAGCCCTTAAAGAGACGTTAAGGGGCTCCTTTCAGTGTTTCATTAGGGTATACCTACGGTGTTTTTAAAGAGGCAGGGATTTTAGTCGTATTTTCTCAAGGTCCTTCTGGGGTCTACTCTATCGTTTTGCACAGGGCTTATTGCAGGGCGTCAGGGTGGATGTATCAGGGAAGGGTGTGGTTCTGATAGGCTGAGCTAACGTGTTCCTTCGATGATTTTACGAGGGCCTTGTAGAGTATAATAGTATACCAAGCCCTAAGGTTCTAAGGACCCATAGTTTAAGGCTTTCGGGCCCAAAGCCTATATAAGGCTTTTGGGGCTACTTTGAGCCTTAGGCAAAGAGCTCCTTCAAGGCCCTTGTAGAGTATACCAAACAGCTCCTTCAAGGCGGTCAGCAAGGGGTTCCAGTAGGGTCTTCTTGGGTGTACTACACCGGGTGTACTAAAGGTTAGGGTTGAGGGTAAGTTTCCAGGATCGTGGCGTCTTAAGGGTCCATGTACTACAAACAAACGTATACCTTAGCATTGAAAGGCTTCCCACACCGTAGTTGGCCAATGTATGTATGATATCATATAGGTTCGTGGCCCTTCGGGAGAAGAAGCAGAGGGCTTTAGACAAAAGCGTTCCTGCTATCAACGTATCTACTCCATGGGGGACCAAGCAGCTAGGAATCCGAAGATGGCACATCTTGAAAGGTTTAGGGTTCAGGGTTTACGGTTTAGGGTTTAGGGTTTAGGGTTTAGGGTTTAACTTTCCACGAGGTCTCTGAAGTCGTGCAACAGCCCGGACCCAGGCTTGACACGATCGAAGTCAGAATGAAAAAGGCCCAGCCATACTGTTGATGGACAAAATTCTGCATGACCCAAATATAGTATAGTACCATAAATCCCATAGTTTAGGTACATAAGGTCATGCAGGATTTTGTCCATCAACCGTATCATTTCATCCCTGCTGAACATAGCGACGGGTTGGACTCTGTTTGGTAAGATTTGGAATCCCGTGCGGCTACGCATTCGGCAGACGGTCTCCAGGGTAGTCACCAAGGATGTTCGAGAATTTCGAGGTTGATATGGGAGCGGCAGGAGAGGAGGCGTTACAGGCCAATGCAGCGGAACTCAGTGGGG
>CAJNDV010029447.1:11161-16161 GCA_905221635.1 Symbiodinium sp. CCMP2456 | reverse complement strand
CCGTAACAAATGGAATAGCTTCAACAGGAAGTACGAAACTACTCAATTGTAGACCTCTGACATCGAGGGGCTCTTAGGAACTCTATCTAAACAGCTAATTTTGCAGCCCAATGTAGCAAGAAAAGGCCGTCCTCCATATTCAAAAGTCGACGTCGAAGGACACTGGTGAGAGCAAAACCAAAGTGGGTCGTTCTCTACATTAGGGTCCCTTTTTAGGTCCCCAATATAGTACGGCAGCCTTTTAAAAAAGGCCTAAAAGGGAACCTAATTTAGGAAACTACCCAAGTGGAGAACTCGATCATGTACCAACTGTTGAAGAAGCTGGAGAACATGAAGGCGGATAACCTGACAAAACCCTTTTCGTACCCAATATGAACCCTAAAACGCATGGAGGAGCCCTGGTAAAGAAGATCAAGCTGGAGAACCTGGGAGCCTTTTGTGAGACGGCTCTGCTCAAGGACCCTTGTTTTTGTTCTTCAACCCTCGCGGGCGTTTGGGTTTCGGGTTCCTTTAAGGGTCGGTTCCTTGGAGAGTTTAGGGTTTAGGGTTTACCCTAATGCTCAAATATCGGGAACCGGGGTTGAGATCAGAGACTACAAGCATCACCGTGTGGTCCCTTACCCATCATACTGCAAGTTACCCCAAGCCTTAGATTAATCCCTATCCCTTGAGGATGCCAAGGGCTCAAAAGATTGACCGGCTTGGGCTTTTTGTTTTGTATAGTAGGTTTAGGGCTTAGGGGTTTAGGGGTTTAGGGGTTTAGGGTTTAGGCTTTATAGATTTCTTGCGTGGTTTGTTTTGCCAGTCTGGCTCGAAGGGTTTAGGGTTGAGGGGGCTTCGGCTTAGGGCTTGCTTAGGGTGGCTAGCGTTCGCCGTAGGGGTGTTGGAGTGCTGCATTTTTGATCACGTACTTCGACTCGAACATCCCTAAACGCTATAAAAACCCTACCTGTAGCCGAGAAGACCTACCTTTTTCAGGGTTCTTTATTATGGCTTCTATAAATAGTTCCTTAAAAAGACAGGTCTTTTGGGCCCAACCCTAGGCCCTGCACCCTAAACTTCTAAACCCTAAAGCCCTAAACTCCTAAACTCCTTAACCCAAAGCCCTACATCCCTAAAGGCCCGCGTACCGACGCCCCTTGGGCCCTGAGCCAGCAAGCTCTTCAAAGCGGGGGCCTTTAGAATTAGAGTGGGGTTCCTTTAAGGGGCTCCTTTTTGGGGGTTCTGGATGGGCTACTATAAGGGTCCCAAAAGAGTGCCCAACCCACTTGTTTGAAGGGCTGCACACCGTACAAGTCAAAATGATAAGTTATACCCCTAATTAAACCCGGAGCCTTAAACCCTAAACTCCATTATCTAGTCTTTTAAAGCCTAGTTAAACCCGGAGCCTTAGACTCTAAACTCTAAGCTCCATTATCTAGGTTTTTTCAACGCCATACCTGTACATTTTCCCGGTGCACCGTTGACTGCGCGCAGGGGCTTCCGACCCTGCGGAATGCGTGCAAGAGGTTCGCCCAGTCGACGCTCAGCTCGGAAGTTGGGTTTAGGGTTTAGGGTTGGTTTAGGGTTTGGGGCTTTAAGGGTTTAGGATTTAGGGTTCAGGGATTGGGGCTTTAGGGTTTAAGGTTTAGGTTTTAGGGTTTTAGGGTTTAGGATTTTCTGTTTTGGGGTTAGTGGGTCGGAATTTATATTCACCAGGGTCGGGATGAATATTCATCAGATACTCAAAATATATTCCCTTGTAGTCGCCATTGCCGTTGCGGTAAGTGAAATGAGGGATAGCGTCGTGAGTGAATAGACTGTGTAAGGGTGAACCTTCCGTTTTTGTCGTTGCATTTTGCTTCTGGGTTGGCGGGCTGATCGCCCCTAAACCCTAAACCCTAAATCCTAAACCTCAAATCCTAAACCCTAAACGCTATAAACCTTGCATGCACTTGTGTCATGCTGGTGGACCGGTGCCAGAGTCGGTTGTGTTGGTCGTAAGGCTTTGGGGATTAGGCCCGGGCCCCTCAAGCCTACTTCAAGTTCGTCCTCCTGTGACTACGGTTTGGGGTTTGGGGTTTAGGGTTTAGGATTCTTCCTCCTTGTGACCACGATTTAGGGTTTAGGGTTTGGGGTAGTACTGTGATGTTTTCGATTGTTTTTGCATCTGGCCAAGATCCGGACACGTGCTAGAAGCACGACATTTTGCTGATTTTGCGTCTGGTGTTGTGAGCCCGAAAGCATAAACTCCAAAACCCTGACCTAAACCCAAAACCCCAAATCCCAAACCCAAAAACCCGAAATCCTAAACCGCAAGCCCAAAACCCCAAGTCGTCACCCCAAAACGCAAACTAAACCCTCAACGCTAAACTTAAGCTTAAAACAGGGCTACAGGGTCCCCAACAGTAGGTGTCTAGAATCGGATGAGGGTAGATGGAGGGTTTAGGTGTATGGGAGGGATGAGGACAGAGTTCGTATTCATTTCAGCAACAAGAGTGCGCAAGTAAGCGGCGGGTCCTTGAAACACCAACTAGACATTGCATGGGTATTTATGCGTACCCTTAACCCCCAAAACCCTAAACCCTAAAAGCCATAAAAGCCCTAAAAGCCCTAAACCCTAAACCGCAATTATGCGTGCCATGTCATGCTGGTAAAGTCCGAATGGCTGGCTTCCAACATGTACTTGGAGGCCCGGCGACTTAGTAAGTAGGTTACAAGTAGAGTTACAAGTACCCTAAATGGAGTTACTCAGGAGGAGCGCTTCATATAGGGGGCCTCCTCAAGAATTAGAATGGGCTAAGGGTTGAGGGTTTAGGGTTTAGGAAGTTTGGAAAAGGCTAAGGGTTTAGAGTTTTGAACTTTTAGAAAAGGCTAAGGGTTGAGGGTTGAGGGTTTAGGGTTTAGAATAGGGTTTTGGGGTATACTATAAGGGTTCTGGGGGATATGGTACTATAAATTTGACATGAGGAACCCGCCCAAAGCAGTTTAGGTAAGTATTTAAGCCTCTACGTCAGGAGGAGCCTTCAACTTTGCTGGGTGTTTTTTCTGAGGAGCACCGAAGCAGCGAACGTCTCCAGAATTCTGCAAAGCAAGGATTTCCCGCAGTGCGCCGGGACCTCAGACAGAGACCGAGTTTTGTTTTGTTTTAGGGTTTAGGGTCTAGGGTTTAGGGTTTAGGGTCTAGGGTTTAGGGTTTAGGGTTTAGGGTCTAGGGTTTAGGGTTTAGGGTTTAGGGGCATTCTTTCTGGAGAAATACCCATAGGCTCCATAGTAGCTCGTTTTTGTGGTTTTTATTTAGGATCCTACAAGGTAATCCCAAAAAGGCTTACTGTGGAGCCTATGGGTAGTGTGGGGGTTTGTAAAGCGCACATGTGTGTTACAAGGGCAGTTATCAGAGCTTCGCAGGTATTTTGGATGTGTTCCGTCTTGATAGGGTCTTCTAATTCTAAGAGTTGGACCAGTGGGAAGAGTAAAGTAGGTGGTAATAGAATCCTAAACCCTAAACCCTAAATCCACGAAATGGAGTGGGTAACCTTACGCATTGCAGCCCTAAGCCCTAAACCCCTAAACCCTAAGCCCTATTTAGAATCTCTGAGGTCAACCTTTGGTTCCCCCCTTGCAGTTCCCCCTGGACAACCCAGTAGATACAGTCCCAAAGGGTCCTATGTACATGTGTGGTAGAATGTCGGGTTCCTATAATATTAGGAGTTACTATTATGATTTAGGGAAGTATCCCCGAGGACGGTACATACTTAGAGGCCTTAGTAAGTCGGTTATAAGTAGGGTGCACTTAGGGTACTTCTAACTCTACTTATAACCTACTTACTAAGTCCCCTGAACCTCCAAGTAGGACCCTTGGGCCCTAAACCCTAAACCCTAAATCCAAGTAGGACCCTTGGGGGGTGTGGATTTCTAGGTGTACAAGTTTTGGAGACTCTGGGATCCTTCTTAAACGAGCCTCTTGGGTCCTGTGATACCCTCAGATATCCGAAGTTGCAAGGGTACGGATACTGAAACTTTTAAATTCCAAAGGGTCCAAGTACTAGTATAGTATACACGATTGGGGCCCAAATACCTACTAAGTATCTACTATAATGGTACTTGGACCCTTTGGGAATTCTAAACCCTAAAGCCTGAAATGTCCCGACTGTAAAGGAACGCCCATCAGACAGTTTGTTGCACTTGCAGAGACGAGGCCTGCTACGGTCGAATCCGAGTCCTTTTCGAGTGTCCGGCCAAAGTATGAACCACTTGGATACATGGACCCTTAGGGTTATATAGGTCCTGAAAACGGCAGGTTCGGAAGAGGTCAAGGGTGCGGGGTTGAGAGATTGAAATCTAATAGTGTGGGGGTTATAGTGTTAGTCGTAGGGTTTAGGAATTAGGGACCGAACACCTCCAGAGGGCCCTTGAGCTGTTAACCTCAGATCCCGACAATACCATTAGTTTATTCACCGAAACCTTATTGTACACCCTAAACAACCCAGAAGCCAATACCATAGTTTATAGTAGGGTGAGTATTCCTTATTTCGTGTGTATTGGAAAATCTGAGAAGGAGCCTTAAGCCTTAGGCTCCACCAAATTCAACACCGAATACATCGGCCATAATAATTAGAATAGGATTTTGAGGTACATTGTTAGTTGGAATAAGGAACCCCAGGAATAATATTGGTGATTTCCCGGCCTCTATGGTACACATACCTACACCCGCAGCCAGCTTCTAAAGATGTGCGACAACTCTAAGACGTAGGTGAGTACAGCAAGCACGCAACACACAATAGCAACTTGAGACAGTTTGAAGCATAAACAGCACAGGCTGTACAATATATATATATATATATATATATATACATACATACATATATATATATATAGAGAGAGAGAGAGAGACAGAGACAGATATGTTATGATAGGCGTGTATGTATAAACATAAACATACAGACATACATCTACATAGATACACGTACACATACAAACAAACCAACATATAGAACACATACTTACATACTTACATACAT
>CAJNDV010029447.1:0-11028 GCA_905221635.1 Symbiodinium sp. CCMP2456 | reverse complement strand
TACGTACGTACAGACGTACATACATACAAGCATGCAGACTCATGCAGACATGCTTTTCATTTACCATGTAAATGTTGCAATATGTGTAAACAGGTAGAAAAGGAAAAGCTAGTGTACATCAACGTGCAGACAACGGAGTTCCTCTGCTTGAGCCCCTGGGTCTGCCGAGGCTCGCGACGAGCTCTCCGCACCCAAGCCGCCTCAAAAACGGCGCCGGCGACACCCATAAAGAGGGTAGCGCTCGACGGTGCATGAAAAAGTGTCCAGCGTTTCAGTGAACTTCAGGCAGAGGAGGGAAAAGGAGGAGGAGGAGGGGGAGGCGGAGGAGGGAATCGTAGCAGTAGCATTCTGGCAGAAGGACCTCGTTTGCTTTATGAAGCCTTCTTCTGATCATCGCTGCTTTTCTTGCCCGCCCTAAAGCCCAAATCCTAAAAGCGCTAAACCCACACGCTCTAATCAAAATAAACCCTAGGCCTTAAGCCATGAACCGTAAACCCGAAGTCCTAAATAACCCTGAGCCCGAAACTCTCAGCGCCAAACCCTCAGCAGTTTTGGTTTATGGGTTTGGTGTACACTTCTAGTGTTTAGTTTTGGGATATACATGTGTGTATATATATATATGTATACGTATGTCGTATGTAGGTAGGTAGGTATGTATGTATGTCACTCAGCCTGAATACTTGCCAATAACATATTCATAATCATTCTAGTTGTACTTTCATACACACATCTATGCACCTTAAGCCCTATCCTAGCAAGCTCTAAACCCTAAACCTCATGCTGTGGTCTAAAGCTCCCCGTCTGTCACCCGCACCAAGCGTGCTAGCGGCCGTAAGGGCCCCAGACCTTCCTAAATGTCCTACTTAAGGAATGTACCCTAAATTATAGTAGGATCCCGATTTAAGGTATATTCCTTAAACTTTAGTAGAATCCCTACTATGATTGAAGGAATATACCCTAAATTATAGTAGGATCCCTACTATGATTCAAGGAATATTCCGTAATTAAGGGCCCTGGCTGTCCAGCGATTGAGGTTCTCTTAGGAGCTGGGGAGGTAACCTTCAATTTGTCGGGGCGTATCTCTAATCCCTAAACCCTAAACCTTGGGGGCCCTACCAAAACTAACAAGGCTAACCTTATTGGGCTAGGGTACCAGCCCCTCAGTTCTCAATGCTGTACTCTTGGAGTTCACTCCTTTTGGGCTTGTAAGATCTTATGAAACTCATTCAGCCAGTGCATGGGATTCATTGCCATGGCGCAGCGAGAGGAGCTCCTCAGTAGCTGTGTGGATACACTAATTTACACTTCAGGTGATAATAGCA
Organism: Symbiodinium sp. CCMP2456; assembly: GCA_905221635.1. NCBI lineage: Eukaryota > Dinophyceae > Suessiales > Symbiodiniaceae > Symbiodinium > Symbiodinium sp. CCMP2456. The sequence continues at coordinate 9,706 of CAJNDV010029447.1, read as the reverse complement.
CTTATTATGAAACTGAAAGTGTACGTTTTTGGGACGTTATGAACTCAGCAACTAAGGCTCGCGCTGGCACGAATCATCAGGGAGCGGGGGAGGGCCAGGGAATGGGAGGCCGTGGCTTCATGAAAGGGCCCGGCTAGGGCTCATGTAGGGGCCTAAATAATTACCTCTACTATTTTGGGCGGTTCCTTACTATAATAATAGTATAATACACCAAAACCCTATTCTAATTATTGAGGCCCCTACATTACGGGTTTTGGGGTTTAGGGTGTTAGGGCTTGAGACTTTGTTTTGAAGGTCTATAAGACCTTCGGATTGTTTGCGATGCAACAAGCCGTCGGCAATCTTGATGGTAGGGGTTTAGCGTTAGTTTTAATTGAAGGGTACAGGGTATGTAGGTTGGAGGATTATCCTCTAAGTCCGCCCGTTTCACCGTCATTCAGATGGCTTGTACGTGTTGTGACCTGCTGGCAGGCATGTGTGGAAGCTTTGGCCACGATGCTGGTGCTGCGGAGTGTTCCGAGCATCTACAACTTCACAGCAGCTATTACAGCAAGTCTTGGTGCCTGGATGGTGGCCGCTCAGGTCTTTTCCGAGATGTTGTCACAAGATATCTTACCTGATACCGTCAGCTGCAATGCGCTCATGAACATAGCTGAAAGAAACAGGCAGTGGCAGACTGTGCTGCAGCTGCTGGCCTACATGGTGGCCAAAGCCGCTAAGCCCAATGAGATCAGCTTCACTTCCGGCATTAGTGCAAGTGACAGAAGCGGGCATTGGCAGTTGGCGATGGGGCTCCTGTCTCACCTGCCTCGACAACGAGTCTCTCTCAGTGAGATGAGTGGTACTGCAGCCATCAGCTCTTGTGAACGGGTTCAGCGATGGGAGGCATCAATTCATCTGCTTGCTACCATTCCAACTGCTGATGAGATCAGTATCTGGGCCTCCCCAAGCAGTCCTTTTGCTATTCTTTGGACTACAGTAGGTAAGATAGTGGCCTTTGTAATTGGAACAGGGTTCTGGGCGTATATTATATTATACTTATACTCGTAAAGGAACCCCCCAAACTAGTACTGGTAATTACTTAAGGCCTCGATATTAGTTTGGCCGAGTTGTGTTGGAGTACTGTCCTCAAGCATGTCCCAATGCAAGGCTTTAACATCGGCATTGCTGCCTGTCGAGACAGCCTGCAATGGGCTGCAGCACTTCAGCTGCTCGCCGGCATGCCCGGGGCAGATGCCCGGGCGGACTTGGTGACGTTCAACGCACTTGTGAACCAGTGCGGCGAAGGCGCTTCGAGGGAGGAAACGTGAAACCCCAAAGGTTGTATCTTTCCCTGACCCTCCAGGTATCTACTATTTAGGGCCCCATATAGTAGGTAACTGGGGGGTTTAGGGCTTATTTGTGCATGTCACTGTCATGGACGTATGAAGCAGCAATAGGGCCTCTGACTTATCTATCGAGGCATCTTTATGGAGTCAATTTTCAATACTTTCAGGTGGTAGACACACAGCGGCACACATCGCTCCTTGATTGCCTGCATGGAAAGATTCCATTCGCAGAATGTAGACTTGTGTAGTTCTCTAACTTAGGGTGCATTGTTAGGTCCCCAATCTAGTACGGCACCCTTATAAAAAGGACCCTAAAAGGGACCCTAATTTAGAGAACTACCCAATTACATGCAGGTTCCTCCCCTGCCCCCGCAGAGGCTAAAGCCCCACCATCCATAGAACCCAGTTGTCCCATACACGGGTTCATCTTCATAACACACAATACACACATGATTGATTTCATTGACTTTCCCGAACTGGGAGCCTTCTTGAATCCAAAGCATATATGCATTGATATTATGTAGATGCTTCGAGTGGAAGCCTTGGGCAAGGTTGTACCCTAAGAACCCAAAACCTACTTTTTTGTAGGGTCCCTATAAATCCCATATTACGGTTGATAATAAGATCCTACAGAAAAGTGGGTTTTGGGTTCTTAAGGTATAGCTGCCTGCCTTTCTGAAAGGCCTACGATGGCAACGGTCGCTTCGACTCGTTTCCCAAATCCCCGAGGCCACTGGGGCTTCGTGGCTTCATTCCAAACTCTAAACCCTAAACCCTAAACCGATATTCGGGTTTGATGTTGGGGGGGGGGGGGTCGGATTCAGGGGTTGGGGGCTTAGGGCTTAGGGTTTGGTGGGGTTTAGGGCTTAGGGTTGGGGGTTTAGATTAGAGTTTAGGGTTGGGGGTTTACGGTTTTTAGGGTGATTAGGGCGTAAAGTTGGGGGGTTTTAAGGTTTAAAGGTTTGGGGTTTCGGGTTGGGGCCTTAGGGTTTAGATTGGTGCTTAAGGTGGCTATGGCGCCTATGGGTATCAGCTAAGCAACTTGTAGACGCAGTGTAGGAGCATTATCACCGTGATAACCCAAGAAAAGGAACACTATTTGTGCTGTGATCATTGTGATCATCAGCAGTGCGACTGTTGAACGCCAAAACTGTTGATCCTTAGTACCACTGTGACTGTATCGGCATTAGTAGCAGCAGCAGCAGCAGCAGCAGCAGCAGTGGCGGTGGACGTAGTTTCAGTGCTAGTATTGGATGTCGTCATCGTCGTCGCCAAATCTAAGACCTAAGCAAGCACCAAACCGTAAATCCTCAACCCCTAAGCCATCGAGCCTACGGGGCCTTAATAATTACCTGTACTATTTTTGGGGGGCTCCTCATTATACTTGTAGTATAATATGCCCCGAAAACCCTCTTCTAATTATTAAGGGCCCTACGTTACACCATAAAGCCTCTTATAATTAAAGTATAGTATGCCCCAAAACCTTATTTTAATTAGTAAGGCCCCTGCATTCTGAAGGCAGGGCTGGAGAGGGACATCATCAGCTGCAACGCCGCTATCGCCTGCTGTGGGCTGGTCACTGAGTTCTCCAAAACCCAACCTTTAAACTTTTTATGTAGTTTGAGTTTAGTAGTAATCTGAAAGTTTAACCATTTGTTTCCCTGGCTTATTGGAGAAGTAAGGTTAGCCAGTGGGCCCGGACTTTTGAGCTCCTTCGCGGCCCGTTTTAGGGCTTTGTGGTTTAGGGCTCTGGGTTCAGGGCTTAGGGTTTACGTAGGGTTTTGAGGTGAGGGTTTAGGGTTCAGGGTTTTGAGGGAGAGTTTAGGGTTTTGGGTTGAGGGTTTAGGTTGTAGGGCATTGGGTGGAGGTTTTAGGGTTTAGGGCTTTGGGTTGAGGGTTGACTGCTTTGGGTTGAGGGCTTTGGGTTGAGGGTTTGGGTTGAGTCCTGAGCTTCTATCTCTGGAAGTGTGGCCCGAATCCTACAGACCTCAAGGCCTAAACTCCTAAACCCTAAAGCTCGCAAGACCTACCTATAGGCTCCATTGTAGTTCCTTCTTGTGGTTAACTGAAAGAATCCTTAGTTCTAGAATTGGTTAAGCCAAAAAAAGGAACTACAATGGAGACTATAGGTAAAGCCCAAACCCCTACCCTCAAAGGACTCAGAGTTTAAGGCTTTTTGGGCCCAAAGACCCTATTCTATGAGGCTTTTGGGCTGTTTTAATGCCAAGGGTCCTATAGAAGGTCTATATACCTTATAGAAGCCTTATAGAAGCCCTATATACCCTAATCTCCCCATTTGTAGTTTCCTTTAACTAAAGTAACTAAAGCCCTCAAGCCCTAAATCAACAAAAGGAACTACAATGGAGACTGTAGGTAAAGCCCAAATGGGGGTTTCCGAAAATAGGGGACCCTAATATAGTACCCTAAATAATGGGATCCTTATTATAAGGACCCCAAAACCTAAACCCTAAACCCTAAACCCCTAAACCCCTAAACCCCTAAACCCCTAAACCCTAAACCCTAAACCCCTAAACCCTAAACCCTAAACCCTATTTTCGGAAAGCCCCAAATGACAGACATCCGAGGCTTCTCTGGCAGATTGCATCTGCGAGGTTGGAACCGGACCAGGTCACCGGCAGCTCTGTCATCACAGCGTGTGGCCGGCCTATGCCTTTAAAGGGGCCCTTTAAAGGGAACCCTATGCCCGACTATAGTAGCCCTTTAAAGGGACCCTGCGTAGACGTGTTTGTTGCGAATCGGTGTAGAGTTTAGGGTTTAGCTTCCGGGGCAGGGTTGAGCACTAAACCCTAAACCCCGAAACCCCAAAATCCTTAAACCCTATAAACCCTAAACCCTATAAACCCTATAAACCTTGTAAACCCTAAACCCTATAAGTCCTACGGTGTTTAGAGGGTATCAAGCTCCGAGTTGTCGTGATACTTTGGATCCTACTCCAACACCTTGCGGACTGAAGGAATCCTTCCAAAGAGAGACCTTTCTCATGCTATGAGCACAATGAATACCCATTATGGTGCTTGAAATGTTAAACCCTTTTAGGCTAGATGTCTTCCTTAGCTAAACCTCAAACCCTCTGTATAATAGAACCCATATAGAAAAATATAGCCCTGAACCCTAAACCCTTAATCAAGGAATTATTTGAAGCAAGATTTCGTTTTTTTGAGGACATTCTCGGACCGCCAAGGTGGGAAGGGTCTTCAGTTGCAACAGGCGCTCCGCTGTCTTCTAGACGTACCTGTGGATCCAACAGCCTAATGGTTTAGGGTTTAGGGTTTTAGGGGAATAGAAAATGAAGATGGGCATCAAACCCCACTTTTTTGGTACGGGGGTGGCTCAGAGCTTAGCTTTTGGTAGGGTTTGGGGCTACAAGTAAACGTATCCCTGAACCCTCAAAACCCTAACCCTAACTCCCCTAAACCCTAAACCCTAAAACCCAAAACCCTAAAACCCAAAACCCTAAAGCCCTAAACCCTAAACCCTAAACCCCCAAACCCCTAAACCCCTCGAACTCTGAGCCCAGGTAATGCCTGGCATCTCCTTGCGTCCGAATGAAGTGAGCTTCAACGCTGCCATCGGCGCCTGTGAACCCTTGGGATACTGGGAAGAGGCCGTATATCTGCTGTTGCACCTCGGGGACTTAAAGGAACCCTGTTAGGGTTTAAGTATATCTGCTGTTGCACCTCGGGGACTTGAAGGAGGCACTTTTTTAGGGTTTAAACTTGAGAGTTTTAGAGGCCCTATCCTTAAATTGTGGACCTATTTGATGCTCTATGGTATATAAATGAACCGTAGACCCATTTCGGGTACGTTTCGTCCCCAAGGCAGATGCGTTTACCCGACAGCATCGGCGCCAATGCTGCGATCAGTGCCTGTGCGACAGGCTACCAGTGGCAGCTCGCACTTCAGCTCTTCCACTCGCTGCCTCCCAGAGATGTCGCTCCCGACTGTATCAGCTTCAATGCTGCAATCACTGCGTGCGAGAACCTTGGGGACCACATGGAATGACTTGTAAGTATGGGCCTTATTCCCTGATAATGCCCTATAGGGTTAAGGACCAGATGAGCCTTAAAAGTAAGGGCCCCAAACCCCCATACGATGAATCCCTATATGGTATATGAACCTCAAACCCTTTTAGGGTTCTTTTCGTGCCCTAAACCCTAAACCCTAAACCCTAGACCCTAAACCCTAAATTCTAGACCCTAAACCCTAAACCCTAAACCCTTAAGGAAGGTTGGCATGTGGCTCTCGGCTCTGTGGCTCCTCACTGCCATGCCGGAATCACGAGCCTTGGCTTGGCTGGCTCTGAGGACTTCACCTTTTGGGGTTCCTATATGAACTATAGGGGGTTTAGGGCTTAGGGTTTAGGGTTTAGGGTTTAGGGTTGAGGGTTGGGGCTCAAGCTTTAGAGTTTGGCTCTTAGGACTTTAACTCTGGGGTTTCTATACGAACTGTAATAAAGTACTTGGAGGCCCAGGGGACTTAGTAAGTAGGTTATAAGTAGAGTTATAAGTTCCCTAAAAGGAGTTACCACCAATTATAACCATATACTTATAACCGAGTTACTAAGTTTCCTGGGCCTTTAAGTAGGCTAAAAGTTCAATTTTTGGGACGAGTTCAGAAGTCAGCCAAGGAGTCTTTCCGGATGAGATCAGCTACAGTTCCGTCATCAGTGCTGAGATTCTGCACTTCAGAAATTGTGCGGCCTTCTTTGCCCACTTTTGTTGGGCACAGAGCTTGTAAAGCTTTGAGAAATCTTTGGATGACTGAGGTGCATGCGAGAGAGGTCTTCAGTGGCAAGTGGGCCTTTGTCTCCTGTCTGACATGGCTGATGCGAGGATCCACCACAACGAGAGACTTGGGGCAAGGCAACCTTCAATCCTTTCTGCTGTATCAAAAACTGAAATGAATTGGCCCGATCTAGGTGTCTTGATAGACATCTCAAAATTACCGACTTGCCAAGTCAAAAAAGAATTTGCACCTCAGGATCACGTTAAATGCCATGATCAGCGCATTCGAGCAAGCTGGTCTATGGCAGAGGGCCTTCCACATGTTGCTCCGAATTGAACGCTTGGCGCTGACATCGACAAAGAGGATACGGACAACATCAGCCGGCATTTGAAGGCCCGGGAAAGGGTGTCTTTACATGTTTTCTGCGTCAGAGCCCTAAACGTTTGAGCTCCTGACCCTACAAACCCTAGGCCCTAAACGCCGCTCGTAATCCCAGAGAGGAACCTTGAAAGAATCCCCCTGGAGCCAAGAAGCTCTAAACCCTGAAGCTCTGAACACTAAACTCTGAACCTTAACCCCTAGACCCTAAACCCTAAGCCCTAAATCTTAACCCTGAGCCCTGAGCCCTAATCCGAACCCTGAACCCTCAGCCCTAAACATGGATCCCTTGAAGGAACCCTTATCGAAGCCCTTAAAGGAACCCTTATCCCCCTAAAGGATCCCTTAAAGGAGCCCTTAAAGGAGCCCGACCTCTGACCCCTATAGAGCCTCAAGCGACTCGGAGATGAAACGTCCTCGCTGGCATTTTGCGGCGCACGGAGGCCGTCTCACTGCATTGCTATGGGGTGTAGTGTTTGGGGTTTGGGTTTAGGGTTTGGGTTTGGGGGTTTAGGGTTTAGGGTTCAGGGTTCAGGGTTCAGGGCTTAGGGTTTAGGGGTCAGGGTTTGTGGTTCAGGGTTTACCTAGACCCCCCAACCCTCAATATACCCCCTAAATCCACTATTTGGGGTCATAAGGGGCTTTTTTTTAGGGTCCTGGTAGGGTTTGGGGTTTAGGGTTTGAGCATTTTTAGTTCAAAGGAAAGCCTCAGCCTCAACCCCCCCGCTAGAATCCTGCGCTGCATGCTGGGGCCCTGGGTTTAGGGCTCAGAGTTTAGGGTTTAGGGTTTAGGGTTTAGGGTTTAGGGTTTAGGGTTTAGGGTTTAGGGTTTAGGGTTTGGGGTTTAGGGTTTGGGGTTCAGGGTTCAGAAGTTCAGGGTTTCGGTGTTTGGGGTTTAGGGTTCAGGGTTTAGGGTTCCCTTCCCCACCCTAAACCCGACCCGGACCCTAAAGAACCTACGTCCTTAGAGTTCCTTAAGATGAATTCCAAGGCTCTTTAGGGTCCCGGTAAACCTAAACCCTCCCAAAGCCGGGGCCTTAATAATTAGAATAGGGTTTGGGGGTATGTTGTACTATAACTACAACAAGGAACCCCCAAAATAGCATAGGTAATTGTTAACCCTAAACCTTACACCCTAAACCCTATAAACCCTAAACCCTAAACCCTAAACCCTAAACCCTATCCGCCAGGATCTCGACATGCTCAAAATGCAAAGTCCCGGGGGAGGCCGGTCGGCTGCTCGCCAAGGCCGAGTGGCCCGCACTCAAGGAGGCCAAAGGCCTTCTTCAGTGAGGGCCACTCGGCCTTGGACAGCAGCTTTTTTGGGTTTAGGGTTTTGGGTTTGGGGTTTGGGGTTTGGGGTTTGGGGTTTTGGGTTTGGAGTTTTGGGGTTTTGGGGTTTAGGGTTTTGGGTTTATGGTTTAGGGCTTAGGGTGTAGGGTTTAGTGTACCCATGGCGAGCTCCTGACCTAAGACAGCTCGCGACCAGCTCTTCTGAAGTCTCGCTGCGGATCAATGTGACGGGCCGGCCAACAAAAAAACAACATCGGAGAGTTGTGTAATTTTCTACCATATTATTCTGACGAACCCTTAGTTTAAACCAGTGCCCTTGCCGGGGCTCTTGTTTGGTGTCTTGAGCTCTCGGGCGTTTCTGTTGCATTGAACGTTTTCCGCAGGGTCCATGTGCCCAGCAGCCCTTAGAAATTCCGGAAATACAAACCCGAGCCTCAACAGATTCCCCGGAGTAGAGGCGGGTTTAGGGTTTAGGTTTCGGGAGTCGTTAATGCCTCGAAGGCCCCAAAGACTTATGAACTAAGCCCTACCTAAACCTCCAAAACCCCCAAACATTGCTTGTTTCCCTAAAGAGTCCCAAGGATACGGTGTCGGAAAGTAGCAGGTAGGCTACCTTTGGATTTTTCGGCACTTGGACCCTTAGGGTTTATGAGTTTGTACCAACCGAGACCTTACACCCTAAACCCGCCAAACCCTAAACTCTAAGCCCCAAAACCCAAAACCCACACCATTACCAATTCCGACCGTGACAAGCCCCCGAAACCATGGGAAGATCTTTAAATTGGGGCCCCGTTTAGGTCCAACAAAATAGTACGACACGCGTATAAACAGGGCTTTGAAAGGGACCCTAATCTAAAAAACTAGCCACATATTGCAGCTAGCTTGATGGACAAAATACAGTGCTAGGGTACAGTCCTTGCTTCAACAAGGCTGGTGTTTACCTACCTGTGATCGGAAAGTCCTCGAGATGTTCTTGACATATGAGTAGTTCTCTAAATTAGGGTCCCTCTTGGGGGTACCCTAAATGATAGGTGCCGCATTATATTACGGACCCAAAAAGGGACCATAATTTTGACAACCACCCACCCAATATGTTCTCGCCTTCAACCTCCTGCCGAGCTGCTCATCCGCCCTTTCAATCGGCTGATGGCCAAGATCCTTCACTGCCTGAGGTATCCTAAACCCTAAACCCTAAACCATGAGCTGACGTATTTCAAAGCAAGGGACTTGCTGCTACGATTACCATTGAATCCCTTGGTATTGGGCTTGCCCTAGAGCAGCCAGTTTGCCTTTCTAAAAGAAGCATGACCCCCAACAACAAGTACATTTCCCTTTCAAAGGTGCCCTGGTTAATGTGGGTCTGGGTTCGCGGTGGGTTTAGTTAGGGTTTAGGGTTTGGGTCCACCCTAAGCCCTATAAACCCTAAACCCTAAACCCTAACTGCTTGGGAGCCATGGCGCAGAGGGAGGAAGAGGTGGCTCTAGGACGGGTCATCAGGACGTGCGGGAAGGCCAGAGAATGGCAGGCGGCGGCCGACGTCGAATGTACACAGAGAGCCTAATAGCACCCTAAACCCTAAACCCTAAACCCTAAACCGTTTAGGGTTTAGGGTTTAGGGTTTAGGGAGCCTAATAGCGTTACTTCTTAGTTGAGGAATGTACATTTAAGTCTGAAAATTCACCCTGGGCATCAGAATAGCCCAGAAGCCTTATGTAATAGGGTCTTTGGGCCCCAAAGCCTTAAAATATGAGTCCTGTGAGGGTAAGCGTAAGGCATCTATACTTTAAGGCATTTCCTCATCTAAACATATACATATATATATATATAGATAGATAGATATAAGGAGTATCGGACTTTCCGGGCAGGTGGGGTGTGAGGGTTCCTGAAAGCTTGCTTCCGGGGTTCGGCTACAAGGGTGTTGTTGTTGAGGTTTATGTAGGTTTTTGCTCGCGGCGTCAACC
>CAJNDV010029446.1:139979-150873 GCA_905221635.1 Symbiodinium sp. CCMP2456 | reverse complement strand
AATTCTGATATTCGATGCTCTGGGCTGGTATGATGGTACATTACTGTTGTGAGACACGTTAGAACTGGTGCTTGATATCTGCATAGCAAAGAGACTGTCCAATGCTTCCCTCCGGAAGGTTCGAGCCATCTCTCTGCATTCGGCGTACAGTTGGTCAAGCCCAGTCTTAGAGCCTCCAAACCCCTAAACCCTAAACCCCTAGCCCCTAAACCCTAAGCGAAGCCTCGCAAGTTCCGGAAATCTAACAACCCCAGCAGGCAGCCCCACTCTAAACCCCAATTCTGTGACACAAGCCCTATATACGCGGGTTCTCGTAGTCCGCAAGCCCAGGAATCGGATCGAAGGTTTAGGGTTTAGGGTTTAGGGTTTATAGTTATATAACTATATACTTAAATCCGATTCCGGGCTGGAAGGCTACGAGAACCCGCGCAGACCACTCGGCGAGGAGTAAACATCGAATTCTACATGTTTCTACAAGAAAGCTCGTAGAGTCTACTTGGCTGTATCTTGTAATTGACGAGAAACATATAGGTCGGAATCGACTCAAATGTTGCTGATTGTGGACTCGTCAGGTTACGCGGGCGACCAGGGCTCCACGGCTCAGCAGTTCGTTGTGGCATTGAGATCAGGTTTTGGTTTGGGGGGCAGTTCTGAAGTTCTGACTGCGCGTGCCTTCAACCGCTACACAAGTAACTACATACCTTGTGCGGGAGTAAGGTCGACCAGCTCGGAGTTCCGAGGCTGTTGGGGTCTAGCGACGGTAGGCCGACGATGGCCTCAAACCGTAGGCTCTAAAAGCTTGAACCTAAACCCTCAACAATAGTCGCCGCTATCGATCCCACTGGGACGCAACAGGGTGCAGCGACCAGGCCCCCAACTCGAATCAGAAAGCCTATTGTGGCGCAGGTTCCACAACGGTTCCAAATTTGCAATACAGGGCCCAGCACGATCTGCTTAATCCCAAACAGGATCGTGATCGCAGCATTTAAGATTCTGATAGCCTGATGACTGATATCTTCTTCCCTGGCGTGCCTCGTGTCGTTCAGGGGCATAGGCCTCGCCGACTCAAACTCAATTCCACTTCACGAATGTCGAAGTTTCGCAAGCTCGCACATTCCATCAAGGCTTCTAAGGGTTTAGGGTACGGCTACGAGTTCACGGTCACGACATTTGAAATCGTGCCAATGAGAACTTCAGTACGTACATGTAGTTAACCTGAATCAGGGTACAAGAGTCCACTCAGGCAAAGGCATAGACCATCTTGTCCGAAATGTCCATCTGACTTTAGGCTTATCATGTTCATTTCGCCATCTGAACCTACTAGTAAGTGACCATCCATAGGGGCACTGCGCAACGGAATGCAAAGGATGCCAAGCATGGGGCAGTGTCTCCCTCTTCGAGGTTGGCGAGGAAGCCCCGGCACACCTGGGATTGCGTCGACATGGGTAGCCCCATGTAATCTCAACGACTTGTGCCGGGCCATACATGCGTCTATGTAATTAAGAACGAAAATAACCGAAACAAGTTGCAAACAATCAGTGCCAAAACTGTCTTGCAGGACAAAAATGGAAATAAAGTATGCATGTCTAGAATACTAAGAAATCATACTTGCACTTATCTCCAGAAACGCGCATGTACAGAATTACACGATTAAGAAAACCCGTGCCGAAACCTTCTGAGCAAACCACCAAAACCAGAACCCTCAACTGCGAAGCCCTGAATCTCCTAAAGCCAAAACCGTGAATCTCAACCTCCAATATTTTTACCAAGGCCCTGAAAACCCACAGTCTGAAGCCTTAAACTCGAGAGCCACCTGATCTCGCAGCATTACACTACCTTTACGACTCCTACATTAGGGGCTGCATACCCTCGCCGAAGAGGCTTATAACCGTTCACTACCATAAGAGCTTTATAGCCCTTAACCCTGAACATCCCTAAAACCTAAACCCAGTTAAAGGTTACCTGCTAATCCCCCAATCGCACATAAAGCCTGAAACGAACCAACGCCGAGGAACAACAAAAGACTCCTGGCTGGAGTTCCGCGAAGCCCGGGGCTTACAGCAAAGCACCTCCTGGCTGCACCGTTGCGGGGTTTTAGGGTTGAGGGCTTCATAGGGTTTTAGGAAGGGTTCTGGCTGCTTGGGGGTTGAAGGCTGGGCGATTATGAGGGCTTGAGGGTGCTTACGGGTATGACAGCTCAGGTTGAGAGTTGAAGGGTTAAGTCTTAAGGCTGCTACGGGTCTAGAATCAGCACTCAAGCCTGCTATTCAGATGTTCAAGATTTGTGGTTTCGGCGCTTCTTGTGGGCCCAGAGACCAACCGCCCAGATACGCTTGGATTCACGCATGTCTACTCATTTCTCCAGCAAGCGTTGGCAGAGGGCATTTGAGATTTCGGTTCTTCCCAACCTCTCGCCCCTAAACCCCTAACCCCAAACACCCTAAACCCCAAAACCACCAACCCGAAACTCAAAAACCCTAAACACCCTAAACCCCAAAACCATAGACCCCAAAACCCTAATCCCCTAGAAACCCTGAGTGCTTGGACACATTGCGCCTGAAGGAGCTCTCAGAAGCAAAGATCCCAGAGATTTGAATCCTAGCACGACCATATAGGTAGCTCTCTAAAATAGGGTCGGTTTAGGGTTTAGGCTCTCGAAACTCGGACTCCGCCAGACGAGGTCTAGGGTTTAGGGGTTTTGGGTAGTTGTCCAAATTAAGGCCCCTTTTAAGGTCCTTTTTATAAGGATGCCGTACTCTATTGGGGACCAAAAAAGGGACCCTGATTTAGAATACTACCCATATCCAGACCCATAGACCCATAGACCCTATAAGCCTTAGGGCCTAAACCTTAAACCAGACCCTAGGACCAAGACCCTAAACCTTAAGCCCTATAAACCTTAAACCCGAAACCCCGACAAGCCCTAATCAAATGATGCCAGACTATATGGGTTTCGACTCGCGCACTCGTACGGGGCAGGCACGGATTCCAGCAGTAAGTCTTCCAGAACTATACGGGTCTAGGGTCTGACGTTTAGGGTTTAGGCTTAGGGTTTAGGTTTGCTGAAACCGTCACCCACAAACTGCTCCACTGTGACAGTCGGAAGGCCGTCCTCGAAGTCTCGATTCAGTCTTGCGTACAGCTCCCCTGAGTGCTCGCCTCACGGAAATCCAATGGCTGGCTAAAGCCTACACTTTTTGCCACTCACACTTGAACAAAGCCTCGCGAGGTCTGTAGCGATAGTGGCCCAACGATGAAACAGAAGACACTGCAGTAGGCTTTTTTAGGGTTTAGGGCGACGCCGTACTGTCCCATTTTGGACATACAAATAGCTGGCAGGGTTTGGAACTGCAGCCACAGCCTACATTGCGACGACTACCCGTCTAATCCCTTGCTGCACTTAACAAGAGTTTTGGGGTGCAAAAGCGTTTTCGCGGCATCGGAAGGTATTGCATATTCTGAGATGGAGTCACTACTGTGGATACACTACATTCGCTACATCATACAATGGCTAGGTCTAGGGTGCTTGCCGGCTTAGGGGCAAACTATCACCGGTTGCCATCTCCGTTCGTAACCCTCAACCCCCCCTGAAACCAATCCTGCGCAACACTCTCGTCTTGCATGCATTCGGCTGTCCGGTCGGATATTTCAATCGCGGGCGGCTCGATTCCTCCAGTGCCGGGCCTAATATACGAGCCGAAACAATCCTCGTACGGTTTCGAGAGCTCTGTGGAGCCCAACGCCGAAAGCTCTAATCAGAGCCTACGCAAACCCAAATTCCCAAACCGGACGAAGGGCCTGAAGACCGCGACCCCTGGAGTGGCTTGCCCTGCGTAAGCAACCGGGTGCCGGCGACACGGGCGACACCCCGTCGGCACCATTGGAAAAGAAGGAACAGCCGGAATCGCGTGGCCCCGGCTGCGGCATGTCTATGAAAGGCGTGGAGGCCTTGTACGAGGACCCTCGAATTCGCAAAATCGCTCGGCGGGGCGAAGATCCCGACATCGGGCTGCCCTCACCTAAACTAAGATGGGATCCTGTCCCCAGGTTCCCAAAGCTCTGCCGCAGTCCATTTTGGTAGCTTAGGGTTCCGTGAACCACAGCACATGAATATGAAGCCTTACCCGTATCAAACCTCCCTGAAATCCTTAAGGCCTTCACAAAAGTCCTGCAGCAGAGTCGAACTCCACCACTGACGATGTTCAATGTGGCCGGCAGGCTACCGTGCAGGGTTACGGCTAAGGATCTACAGGCTCGGGGTTTACAAGGCTTGCCGAGAGTACACACAGCCAGCCGTGGCACTTATAGTATTTCGTGCCGGCATCTTGCGACAACAACAACTCGGGGCACATGTGACAACGGATCGAAACAATAACCGACAAGTCAAGAAGCGCCTTAAGGCACAGGAAGAAAGCAAGATTACGAATTGCAAGTCGGGAGCCTATGCAAGAAGGATCTTGTTCGAGGGCTAAAAAATACAAGAGCCTGAATTCTAGAATACGGAGGAGAGAGAACGAGAGAGAGAGAGAGAGATATANNTATATATATATATATGTATTATACTACTTGGCTAATCAGGGGACAGTCAGGAATAGCATGAATGTCACTCCTTCACGCCCCTACAATACCTACTGCCTGCGCAGGCCACCGCAGGTGGTGGAGGCCGGTGATGCCCAAGCCACCCCATCTTACGGAGGTGGCTGGACACGGCAAGGAGACATCTCCCCCGCAGAAAACGGCAGATTCAGCTTTTGATTCACGGTTAAGGTTTAGGGTTTAGGGTTTAGGGTACCCTAAACCCTAAACCCTAAACCTTTTGATTGCTCTCCTTACCCATGCCCTTGCATCCCTAGCTTCCCGAAGGTGTAAGACCCATGCAAGACTGTAGAAACCCTATACACAACAAAAGGAAACCTATGCAACATTCTAGAGAACCAAAACAAAAGGCATGAAGCCTTACCATCCGGGGGCCCAGATCCAATCCTCCTTCTTCGGATCCGGATTGGACCTCGGCTTCTTTCCAAGCGCTTTTAGCTCTTCGACCACTGTTAGTTGCAATCCGGCCTGTACGACAGGTACTTTTCGGTGGTCTTGGTAGGTTTCCGGTGATGTTGAAGCGGTTCCGTCCCGGGGCTATGAGAAAAACAGGGTTCAAATTAAATCCAAAGTGCAAGGAGGGCATCAGAGTAGGGCTAACTTAGGTTGAGGGTATTCCGGCGACCTTTCCCTAACCCCACATCCCCTAAACCCCGAACCCTATGCTGAGGACTCGAGATCCATGGTTCTTTTTGAGAGATCCGGTGGTCTTCCAACGTCTGCTCTTTTTCGGGTACCTTATTTCTGACACTGCCACTGGCCTGGGGCTTATATACGGCTTGGGGTCTTATCGGGTTTAGGGCGGTCGCGTTTTAGGGTCTCTTCGGCTGCAGGAGTCTATGCATAACCCGCCCCCAGACTCTTCGACGCAGATGGAAGCGCGTCGCAAGCCGATAAGTAATGACCGTACTGCACTGGGATATGTAAGAACGAGACCTAGTGTAACCAAGTACTCAGGGGGGCATACACGAAGTAACACGAACTGGTCGGAGAGACACTCAAAACCTGCCAGTTGAGGGATCCGCTTTTGCTCTGCCATGTCATTATGATGGCTACATAGTGGCTCCTGGGTTTTCTTATATGATGCCTTCGACTTAGAATGGCTCTGGATACCTCGTAAGGAATGCTCCCTGCACAGGGTTTCTTACACAGGGTTTCTTACCCCTCAGACTTAGTTGCAGAGGTGGGGACAGGGTTTGAGCCTCACGGGCCGAAAGCTAACGTCAGCAATGCGGGCAGGGCACCACACTGCCTTCCCATGGTGAATCTCGCGGGCATCAAGGATGATTTCTCCCTTCCCCCACAACACCTGCATGTGGATGAAAGCTCTGGGCGAGCGTGGGGAAGTTTGCTCCGTTCCCGATGTCTACATCTCAAAAGTCACGCTTCGTGGTGTGATTCCTGCTGTAGTTGATGTTTCTGTTGCGGTTGCTGCCGTTGCTGTTGCTGTTGTTGTTGTTGCTTCTGTTGTTGCTTCTGTTGTTGCTGTTGCTGCTGCTGCTGCTGCTGCTGCTGCTGCTGCTGCTGCTGCTGCTGCTGCTGCTGCTGCTGCTGCTTCTGTTGATGCTGCTGTTGATGCTGCTGTGGTTGCAGCTCCTGCCGTCGTTGTGGTCGTCGGGGTTGCTGTGATTGTGTTTGTGGTTGTGACTGTGGCTGTGTGGAGAACTGGTGCTGCCGCTGCTTCTGGTGCTGCTTGCGCTGTCTCTCTATCTCTCTCCCTCTCTCTCTCTCTCTCCCTCCCGTTCTCTCTCTCCCTCCCTCCCTCCATCCCTCCCTCCCGGCATGCTGATATCTATGCTGCAGCTGCGTAGAAAATTCACGGGTTCTCGGGCTGGCTCGGGGAAGGTGCATTGTTGAACAAAGACCCTTGTGCCACAGTGTAAACAAGAAGTGCGGCTCTTCATGGAACCCCGGACAGCCGAACTCTAGAGTCTCTGGAGACACTCATATCCGGATCACCCGCCCAAAACGTGCCCTTGCAGTTTCTTTAAGCCTTTTAGGACTTATATGCATAGCTCACAGCTCATATTCATGGGGTATTTTCAGGAATTGCGGCGTTGATCTGCGCTCCTGGCCTCATCACCGCTGTTTCTGACGGTAATCGAGCTGGTGCCTTGATTCGCTACCGAAGGTCATGGGTTTAGGGTTTAGGGTTTAGGGTTTAGGATACTGCTCAGGGTCATTTTGCAGATCCGTTTTGCGGCCTGAGGTTACTGAAGCTCAAACTTTAAACTTGCACCCAAAAGTCTCGACGCTCGGACACACTTAGACCGCTGACACTACTGTTTCACAGTCCCAAAACCTGAGCCAGATCAGCTCCTCGTAAACCCTGTACAGTCCGAACCCTATCCTTGAAGCTTCATAAAACCGTGCAGTTTATAAAGTGTCCTCCTTAGTTCAGCGATGTTGGGAGTCCTTCGGACTTCTGCCTATCCCGTCAACGTGCGGGCGGGGCTTCTAAAGGCTGTTGTTAAGTACATGTTCAAGGGTTGCAAAGGGGTGCAGTGTCAGATTTGAGGGTGCGTTATCGCATATTCAAATCACGACTCTAGGGAGACGTTCTTACTCATGAATGATGCAGACCTCATCCAAGTGCACATTGATGCTGTTGAAAGGCTGGACCCTAAACAATTGACCATCGCACCAAATATACCTATCTGCATAAGCTCTAACCACGTTTCCAGTATTGGCTACACTAGTTCATCGTTTCGCAGGTTGAGCTGTAGCATGACACTTCGACCGTACCTAAGCCACCAAAAATATGTAGAAAAAAAACAATTTAGAGCTTTGGGCCATTACTTTACCAAGTTTGGGGGGTTTATGCAAGGGTTCAGGGTTCAAGGAAGGTGTAGCCTCACAAGTAAGAGTTCATACAGGGGCCTGGATAATTAGTGGAGGATTTAGGTAGTAAGGGTTCGTTCTCAAGGGGCTTGTGGTTTGGGTGCAGCCTTTTACGGCTTGGGATCCGACAGATAACCAGCAACAGTAGTTTCCTAAGGTGGTTGAGAAACGTCCGACTTCTATTTGTTGCGGTTTCAGAGCTCTTGTTTTTTTGATCCTGGCGTCCGCCTACATCCTCACATCCCCCAAAACTCTGCCAAGTGTCGCCCGCTCCTCGGAGCTACCTTAGGGAAGGGCGTTAAAAAGCGGGCCTGAATAATCAAAAATATGGGTTTGGGGGGCGGTCTATTTTTGCATACCTAGAAGAGAACCATGAAGGTGCAGTCTTACTATAATTCTTCCCACCCCGGTGTTCGGACTTGGCACAGATGCCTTGAAAAGTTAGACGAGGCTTTCTCTACCTTCGGAGCTGGGGCTGAAAGCACACAAAACCCTAAACCCTGAACCCTAAAAAAGGCATCCCTACATACCCTAAACCCCAGGGCTTTGAGGACCCCTGCTTTGCAAATTTACGGTTTGGCGGTTCGGAAGTAAACAGTTCGGGTTCTCGAGTGTTTATGGTTTAGGATTCGGTATTAGGGTTTAGGGTTCAGGCTGGTCAGGTCCTAGGTGCTCAGGCTGTTTTGAACAACCCCGTTCCGTCCCGCAGGGATCCAGGAAGCGGGTTTAGGGTTCAGGTTTGGGGCTTAGGATTTATAGGGCCAGCTTTAGGTTCAAAGTTCAAAGAGCTACTGTAAGGGTCTCAGCAACTAGAGTAAGCAGTTAGGGTTGCTAAAGGGGCTCCATTGAGAGGGATGTATAAGTCTCGGCATTGCAAGCTTCTCATGAAATGTTAGGCTTCTCGGTTCATGGCAACACTTCAACCTAGCACCTTGCACCATCCTCTGATCGCCACAACGTCGCAGAAATGCCAGAATCTGAAGAGTTCAGGTTTTTTTGTGGGTCGGGCCCTCGACGTCAAGCCAGCTTCACTTTTGTTAGGACCCCAATCAGAAACCTTGTGAGCATTCAAGAAAACCTTCCCCCCCCCCACGTACATTAAAAACCCTGAACCCTCAACCCTAAACCCTATAGTACCCTTATAGATCCCTAAACCCTAAACCCTGTAGTACCCTTATAGATCCCTTATAGGATCCCTAAACCCTAAACCCTATAGCACCCTTGTAGATCCCTTATAGGAGGCCTGAACCCTAATCCCTACAGCACCCTTATAGATCCCTTATAGGAGCCCTAAGCCCTAAACCCTATAGCACCCTCATAGATCCCTTATAGGAGCCCTAAGCCCTAGCTGAGCTAACTGAGTCTGCCACGCCATCAGTCCAGGTCAGACACCTCAGTCGGCCTGGCGAGGTTTCGAGCTTGAAACAGGTTAGGGTTTAGAGTTTAGGGTTCAGGGTTCAGGGTTTAGGGTTTTAGGGTTTAGGGTTTAGGGTTTAGGGTTTTAGGTTTAGGGTTTAAGGCTCCTATAAGGGATCTAAAAGGGTACTATAGGGTCTGGGGTTTCGGGTTTAGGGGCCGGAAAGAACATTTAAGCAGTGCTGTTAATCAGGGTCTTGTTTGAGGTCCCAGAAACAGTACGGCACACTTATCAGAAGGAACCTGAAAGGGGGATCCGAATTCGAGAACTACCTATTTAGTACTAGTCTTTTTTGCTGTTCAGAAGGGTCCCCAATTGTTCCGTAGTCCAAAACCTGCTCCGATTATCCCAGGTTAGGTTCAGGGTTTGGGGTTCTTCTGGCCTTCGACTGGGATCGTTCGGGTTACGAACCGCATCTGGCGAACATAGGGGACCCTAATATAGTACCCTAAATCGTAAGATCCTGAAGAAAAGGAGCCCAAAGTAAGGCACCCCTTGTTTTCGGAAACCTCCATATCACCATAAGAAGGAACCCAAAAAATGTATAGGTAATTGTTAAGACCCGAACCGTTCGGATAGGAGGCGGGTCTCTGTTCGTGTCACGTCCTTCGCCCAAAGGGAAGCCCCACCCCGACACTGCAAGCCTAAGATACTGTAGCGGCCTTAATAATTTTAATTAGACAAGGGTTTTGGGGGATCCTTATTGTAATTATAGTAAAAGAGAATGTAGGGGCTTTCACAATTAGAACAGGGTTTTGGGGGGGGTCGCTGTTAAGATTATGGTATAATATACCCCAAACCCTATCCTAATAATTAAGGTCCCTAGGGCTAAAGCTTGGCCACGAAGGTCTTCTCACGGCTCTCAGGGCTGGGGCGTACCCTAAGCCCTAAACCCCAACCCTAAACCCTAAACCGTTTTAAAATCACCACCACCGAATCTCTAATAGCAATGTACTCCAGACCCCGAGCTCCCCAAACCTCAGCCCTATAACCCTACTCAGGCCCTTAAGCCCGAAATCCGAAAATCTCCTATACACCCTAAACCCCTCTAGTCTATCCCGAAATCCGAATATCCCTAAACCATAAACTCCTGTAGTATATCCCGACATCTGCAAAAAAACCCAAATCCTTCAACCCTCAACCCCTGAAAAAGGAACTGGTAAGGCCCTGGGGTTTCTCGGATGCTTCAAGGCCTGTCTTTTCGCAGATATAGACTTCGTGCCACTGCTTCTTCCTGACGACTTCGGTTTCCAGGTCTGATGTCTTGGCATTCGGTTGGGTGGCATAAGGTATCTACAAAGGTTCTACCAGAACTTCTGTAGGTTTGTTGGGGGTTTAGGGCTTAGGGTGGTTTAGGGTTTAGGGCGCAGAGTTTTTAGCTGTTCTTGGGGCTTCGAGGTTTACGCCTTTGTGATTCTTGGGATGTAGCACGGGCACTTGGTTTCCCAATTATTATGGTCGACGTTTCAGAGCAGGTAGGCTCATGCCGTAGATTCCCGCAACAAGTTCAGAGGACCCCAAGATTCCCCCAAGGTCGACCACGCTCTAGTTCTAGAGACCTCAAGAGGTGGGATTGAAGGTAGGGAGGATGAAGGACTTACATTCGGACTCTTAATGGAGATTCCCACCTAGCTCCATCCCACTTCGGGAGCCCATGGTGCATACTACATGGACATGAGAATGAACGGTGGTGGCTAAACTGGATCTCTGTTGATTCGGTCTTCGAATGTTGAGAAATCAAGGTATCAGTTAAAGCCTACTGCAGGCCTTAGATTAAGGTCCAACTTAAACCCTGAACTGCAATCCCTGATCTTCACCCTAGACCTCAGTCGCCCTTACTTCAGTAACTTTTAAACCCCATTCCCATAATCGTACTACTGCTGTTAGAAGCGATCTCCAGGGGTTGAAGCACTGGGTTCCACACCGTGCATTGTGATCCAAGCCATGCCATCTGCCGAGGGCAAGCCGGGTCTTCCGCTGTGGGGTTTGGGGCAGTTTATCATAAGGATAGGGTTGTAAAGGTTCTGTAGGGTATACATA